>JAPYZD010000186.1:0-86876 GCA_030522725.1 Ichneumoninae sp. B BG-2022a | reverse complement strand
CGCACACGCACACGCACACGCACACGCACACGCACACGCACACGCACACGCACACGCACACGCACACACACACACACACACACACACACACACACACACGACGTACTCTGACTGGATACGTCGTGGTATGTGCCTCGTATCGGTCATCGGCTGATCTGGCGGAGGGCTCTGAACGCGCGTGCAGACCTCGCTGTGTTATATCCTCGTGGAAGAGATGTCGGCGCCGCGTGTGTGCCTCTGGCATTCGCCAGAGCTCCGGGCCCGCATTGATTGATAACGCTAACGACGCGACGTTTGACGACCACGGTGCGCGGCGATGTTCGTAATTTCTCTCCGCAATGCGGTTCCAATGTGGAATTCTTGGAGCGCCGAAGCTGAGAGCCGAATGAAAACGAGCGAAGAACAACACAACTCTTCTCATAATACACTAGGCACACATTGTCGCAACCCCTCGGGCCTGACGTTCATCAGCAAATGCACAAAGTCTCCGTAAACGAAAGAAAAAAGAGAAACCCAAACTGAAGGCGAATAAGAAATGGAAAACGAGGTAGACCCGAGATGACTGGTATGGTGCAATGCTCTCCAGCGTACCCGAGGTACGGTGCAGAGAGTGCACATTAGTGTACGGTGAAGAAAGTTGTTTGAGGGTGGTGGCGAAGGGTGAGAGTCTGTCGGTGGACGCGGGACCGGATGACAGTCGGAGGGGGTGGTTTCGCCGCGTTCTCAACGGAAGTGTCTCTCACCGCCGGGAACGAGGACGTAATACGTATGCGAAACGGGGATTCTCAAAAGGATAAGAGAAAGGGAAGAGCTTGGAAAACGGCGATGTCGACTCTGTGCGGCTAGGGTGGCGAGTCCGGGGTGAGGCGCGATGTTTCCGCGGCAGAAACGGCTTGTTTACCGCAGCCCCTATTAGCTCTTTCTCGGTCTCCTCTCCACGGTGTAGGTGGAGAGGAGACCGCTCCGCAGCCGTGAGTGCCTATAGCGGAAGAGACCGAGAGAGGGACGTAAATAGGAGGAAAGTCCCGGACGCCACGAGTCCACGGGCTACGCGGCGCAAGGATATTGCTTCCCTTTGTGCGGCACCGGCGTTTCCTTCATTTATTTATCTTTGTCTGGTACCTCGTCGGCAACGTACGCCATCCGCAAACCCCCGACTTTTCTCCTCCGGCTCACCAACGACAGAAGAACGGTACACCGCACACCGTTCCATTATTTCCCGACAGGTTCGGTTTACATTAGCATCGGGGACGGTTTGACGCTTTGAGGATTCGAAAACTCTTTCCCCTGTGGAACCACCCTTGCCTCGCGAACCGCTCGTGTATCGGGTAGGAAGGTAAACTTTCATTGATTACTCTACTCCTCGACTTCGATTGCGTCGCTTCTTCTCCTCTTCGGTCTGGCGAACGATCCTCTTTCGCTTGCTTTGTACATACCACTATGGCGCTGTTGTTTGGATACGTTGTCCGTAGACACGGTGATGCACGTTGTAAGAAATAACATACGAGAGCCCGCGAGGGGTCAGACGGTCGCGGCTCTTGCGGGAAGAACTCTATTGCGAAGCGTTGTTTGTCGGGTCATGTTGTTGGGTGCGATTTATCGCATGTGGACAGGGTCGTGCTGGATTGTGCAATTGCATATGCTCGAGCAGGCACAGCCGTATTCTTCAAATGGATTATCATATTGGAGATCAACGTTGAAAAAACAATGGTGGCCTCAAGCGTATTTGGTATTCGGAATTTCAAACAATGATAACATTGAGGATTGAAAAAAAAATTCCGTAACATTCAATCGTATAATCATTTTTGATCAATCAATAATCATTTTGGTCAATCAATAATCATTTTTGATCAATCAATAATCATTTTTGATCAATCAATAATCATTTTTGATCAATCAATAATCATTTTTGATCAATCAATAATCATTTTTGATCATTCAATAATCATTGTTGATCAATCAATAATCATTTTTGATCTTCAAAATTTGATTATTGTTAGCTTCCAGTACTGAAGACACACAGAAGCTAAAGACACATTTCAGCTTCTATCTGCGATAACGGACAGGCGTTCATCGCCCTTTTCTGCTGTGCGAAATACGTCTATGTTCTAGTTGGAGACGAACTCGAATTTCCCGGCATCGAGGATGGACGTCTCAATTTACCCCGCGAAAGCGTGTGGTCGGGTATCGAAACGGAGACGAACGAGGCATAACACTCGGAGGAGGATAGTCCTGCGGGGCTCTCGCGGAACGACGTTCCCGTATTTATGAGCGCCATCGGCTCACGTCGTCGCTCGTTGCCGTTATCGGCCCGCGTAACCATCAGCGAACGATTCGTTCGAGAATGGATTAGGAAAATCGGCACGTTGGGAGTGATGCCGGCGAAGCTGATGCTCGGGCCATAGCTCGAGGGGTGTGTAACCGCGCCCTCATCAACTTCCCGACCGCGGCGAGAGCGCGAGTGCTGTAGAGCAGTGGAGAAACGAACGGTCTGCGGGCCGCACCACTAATTGCCGCTATCGTCAAGCTTTCACGGTCCCTCGAGAGAACTCCAGCATCGCCATCGGCGCAATTCCTCTTCCCACATTTGCGCGCATTTACATTTATCACGCGTAAACTAGCTTCGCTCCCGTGCCACGAAAGAGAGGTAAAAGTCGAAAAAAAACGATCGCATTCAAAAGAAAAAAGAAAATGAATAACAGACACACACGAACCCAAAAGCTGCCAAACACGTCCACCCATTTTATTTTGTAGCTAAAAAAATGTTTATAACGTGGAAAATAAATCGTGAAAATGTGCATATTTTGCATTCTTTGGGCCACTTGGGATTCATTGCTGTTGCAACAAGGTCAACGAACCCTGCTATATTATTTTTCATTACCGGACAACTTTGTCCGAACAAAGTTCATATTTTTTCTACGTATCTTTTTGCTACTTTCTCGCAGGCTGAGATGCTACTTTCATATACATTTTTTTACATTTCTCCTGTATTTTTTTTCTTCGCTTTTAATTCCGGTGTAGAAGCTCATACGAACCAAAAAAAGAAACATCGAAAAATATACTGAAGGTGTGAAACAATTCACTCATTGTATTTTGTCGCGAAAAAAAAGTTTATAACGAATTCGTGGACGTGGTCGAATAATAAATCGCGAAAATGTGCCTGTTTTGCATTCTTTAGGCCACTTGGGATTCATTGCAGTTGCAACAAGACCAACTAATAGTGCTATATTATTTTTCATTACCGGCCAACTTTGTCAGAACAAAGTTCATATTTTTTTCTACGTATCTCTTTGCTACCTTCTCACAGGCTGAGATTTAATTTTCACATACATATTTTTACATCTCTCCTCTATTTTTTTTCTTCCCTTTTAATTTCAGTGTACAAGCTCATACGAACCTAAAAAAACATCGGGAAATACACTGAAGCTGCCAAACAATTCACCTATTTTATTTTGTAGCTAAAAAAAAGTTTATAACGATTGGGTGGTCGCTATAAAAAAATAAATCACCGAAATGTGCATATTGTGCATTCTTTGGGCCACTTGGGAATCATTGCTGTTACAACAAGACCAAAGAATCCTGCTATATTATTTTTCATGACCGGCTGACTTTCTCTACCTTCTCGGAGGCTTAGATTTCATTTTCACATCAATTTTCTTACATTGCTCCTCTATTTTGTTTCTTCGCATTTAATTTCAGTCTTGAATCCGATATGGCGTCACAAAAACCGGATACGTCCGTTGCGCGTGCCCGAGGCTCCGTCGCTCTCCCGGCTGCACGAGACGAGCAATGGCGTATGTACGATTGCTAACAGAGTAACGGTTCCTAGGATATAGAGGGATAACAACTAGAGTGGAGACGTAGGGCTGCCCGTTCGCCACGGGATTCGTATCGGGAGGCCGATATATCTCGGGATTGGCTTGCCAGCCCAGTGGCGGATAGTCTGGATCGCGCGAGAGAGCCAAGCGAGCGGTGCTGCTCCGAAAGGGGGAGGGAGAGGTAGGGGAAAGGGGTGCCACCTTGATAAACGAGGCCATAAATAACGGTAACGTCTCCTCCGCGAGCGCAGACACAGACACACGCGCGTACAGAGACACATGGACGAACGGTGCGGGCGCGCATCCCCCAGCGAAAGCTCTGCAAGCCCGCGAAGGCGTTAAAGCCACACGTAGAACGGCGAGGTTGGGATATACACAGAGCTATCGATGAAACGAATGAGGCGCAGGAGGGCAACGTCGGCTGTAGCCGTTTTGAGAAAGTCGCGAGAATCGCAAGATAGATAGATAGATAACACGAATCTCCTACGGTAGACGGTAAGAGGAGCGACCAGCGGGAATGAGGTTGTAACGGTGCAGGCAGATATAATTTAAGATCCCATTCGGATATTTATGGGATCATAAAGCGGAACTGGCAGTTGGCGTCTCGATCGCCCAGAGCCATTCGTATCCGAATCGTTCTCATTTCGCGCGTCTGATCCTGCGGGGTATGCACGTATAGATCTAACAACCAAATCTTGTATATTCCTTCCACACATAAATATACGGTCGTCCGACCTCGCCTTTCTTTGTTTGCAATGTAAACCCTATCGGTTGTGGTCTATAAAGTGTTCGTCGGAGACGTGAGAGACCCTCCGGGAATGGTAAATCTTGAAGGCGCTAAGGCCGTAGCCGTGGTGTCCCTCGTTCAGGCGCCAGTCCTATCGCCCCGCAGAACCCGACGGGGCGAACTGGCCGAATACGTACAAGGATGAAGTGCGGAGTAGCGAGAGAGGATGAAAAGGTGGAGAACGGTAAGAAGCCGAGATCCCGAGAAGCCGAGAGAAACGTGGCGGGTTTCCCCTGTACGAGTCTCAAAGAGAGTGTTGGCCCAGAGGGTCTTCGTGTTGGTAACGAGCGGATTATACTCTTCGCCTCTCTCCACTTTCCATCTCTACTATCCTCTCCGGTGCCCCGACGCGCTATCAGATGGTCCCGTACCTGGTTCCATGGTTGTTAATTAGGATGGATGCCCGCGCCTCGGGCGACTTTTACGAGCGGATACGGCGCGAACCGAAATAGCGCGACTGACGCCGATCCAGCCGGAGACCTCTCGGCGATCGCTTGGCCGTGTATGCCCCAACGGAACGGACCTTCTTTCGGGGAATCGCGGTAAGGATCTAGCTCTCACTCTCGGCCCGATCGGCTCCGGACTTGGTGGCTCTCGCTTGTTTCACCGAAAAGGCAAGGAAATTAGTATGTTTTCCAGGTTTCTTTGGTCTATCGTTGTATTAGCGGTATAGAGGTGAGCGCAAAAATCCTTAGATCAATTCCGGGTGATATCGCCGTGGGGTTTTTTAACAGCGGACACGGGAGTTCGTAGCTTTGAGACTTTGCTAGCCATTCAAATAGTTCCGTCAGGAAGATATGATCGTCATTTCGATCTCACTGACAAAATAAGAAGTTTAGTCTAAAACCGACCGATCTTTCACCTAAGAGTCGCAAGTTTAACATCTTATGTGCGAATGAAATTTTGTGCTAAGGTACAAAAAGCGGCCCAACAAATGATCAAAGTATCGATCCATCGTTTTCACTCACCATCCCGTTTCGAAATCGTCCCGTCTACTGCGCAATGACACTGTGCGCATGTACCCAAGAATTCCTGCAAGTGCCACCACAATCCTTTTCCGTTTGAAACAGATATTACGATTCGCCATACACAGCGAAAGTCATACCGATGTTTTTTTTTCATAAACGTCCACAATTCTTTTCTTGTTAATTTTACAAAAAAAAATATATATATTGTGCATTTTACAAAAATATTGGGTTTTTTTTTTTACAAAAGATGTTTGATCATTTTAGAATAATTTCTTTGCAAAATCAACAACTAACGAAGTGTACATATTTGTGGCAAAAAATGTTTCTTAAAAGTACAAATCTGATTTATTTTGTATCACCTGGAATTACCCTAATTGCGCATGAACGAACGATTACTCACATCCGACATCGGACCAAAAAAAAGACCAATAATTCTCGCGCATAATCGAACGTGTTTCTTTTCGATTTATTAATATCGCCGAACTTTCGCGAAAGCATGCAATTATAAGTCTCGGGCGCGTGTCGTTGACTCTCTCCAATCCGATTTAAGTGTCGAAAGAACATCGGACGGAGGATGCCAGCGTACCGAATTTAGTCCCGTATAGCTCGGGAAGATAAACGAGAGACAGGTCGCAGCTACTGTCGCTACGCGGAGATCGCTCGCCCGAAAAGCAACGCAATAAAGGAAGATCAATGCGAACGAATCGTCGGGCGAGTTTCGGATGCAGAGGGATTGGGCGAAAAAAAGCAAAAGAAAAAAAGAAGAGGCGCGAGAGGCGACGGAGCGGCAGCCTGAGAGAGAGAGGGAGAGAGGTATGAGAGGGATTTTCGCTGCACCGGTTCTCGACGAGAATGCGCTCGCCTCATGGCCCCCCCCTCTAAATCAGTATCAATCCTATAATTTTTACTCCCCGTGCTCGTTCGTCGGATACATACATACATACAGTCGTATCGACGAAGCTCTCAAACGTATCGGACGGAACGCGGGGGTTCGCGCGCTCACAGCCGAACGAGAGAGAAACGGAGAGAGAGAGAGAGAGAGAGAGTAACGAGGGTCCGATATAAGCGCGATATCGTATACTCCCGATGAAATCGTACGAGAGTCGCGCGAGCGCGCACGCTCACGAACCGCGCGCAGTAAATCTCGGAAGAGGGCTGCTTGGGCCCTATATCCAATCTTTGCTGCTGGTCCGGCGTCGGGTGGGTCGGTTGTGGGGGAGGTGGGGAGGACGAGGGCACAAACGGGAGAGAAAGATAGAGATAACAGGAACGAGATAGCGCACAGTGAAAACACTATATACCTGTATATAAGATAGAGAAGAGGAGAAGTAAAAAAAAAAAGAAAGTAACAAATAAAAGAGAGTGGTTCGGCTGCCGATGCCAGAACGGCGCGCGGCTCTATCTATCGAATGTCCGAGAGGTAATCTGGTGAGTCGTAAAACGTGTCAGGATGTCCAACAAACACCTACTCATTAGGCCCCGCAGGTAGGCCGACTCGGTCGTCCTCCTTCCTCGCTCCGGTGTGTGTTCCGTTCCTTTCCTCCCTCGTCTCACTTGCGGCGCTCGTCGCGTCCGCCTTCTCTCTTCGCCGACCGGGAGGTTGGATTACACGGGCACGCATTAACTCGGTGTTGGTAAGTTATGGTCCGGGGAGAGCATAATTCACCCGACACAAGAAAGTGTGCTGAGCCTGCCCCCTACGTCTTTTCCTTTTCTCGCTCCCTCGCTCTTTTCTCTTTCGGCTCTGCTTCCCTTTCGCTAACCCACCCGTGATCTTTTCCTTCTCCCGCCGAAGGGACTCGGCTAGTTCGAGCTCTCGAGCGAGCACGAGCCCCACGATCCACGCCGGCTCATGAGTTGTCCCTCGCCTGCGTGTGCGCGCATACTGAGAGCATCTCCGATGTATACCGAAGTCGTTGCCGCTGCCGCTACGGCGGATGCAGCATGCAGCGAAATCCTCGTTAGTTTATCGGGCGACCGGTAACCGTTGACCGCACGGACTCTAGGAGGAGCGAGGGCCTAATTGAAATTCGCCTTATTGAAACCGAACCATACCTGCCCGCCTCTCCACCCCACTGACTGTTGGAAACCTCGGTACTGCAACACGAGGCCACCTACTCGAGAAGCCGTGAATCTTCGATTTCGCGCGGTTCCCTGTTAACGCTGCTTTCCGCGCGCAGTTCCTGCTGGAACAGAGTACCCTGCTCTTCGATCTTTGGCCCGAGCGCGCCACCCTCGGCGCTGAAGGTTTCGCTGAGGTTCGATTCTACTCGCCGTTCAACGTGGTATTGGAAAAAAAATGTCCGATTCCTTTGCCATACTTGAAATAACTCTAGTCGACATTTCGAAGCTACATCAGTCTCTGGTAAGGCCCTGACGTAGCGTTGTCAAGGCCTCTTCAAGCCCCATTATACGCAGTAAAATAAGTTTCGACGTTTCTTGTCCACAAACTTTCAGAATTTATTTCTTGCTAATTTTACAGAAAAATGTTGCTCTGTTCCGAAAAATATCTCTTATTTTTATAAATATATTTTGTAAACTGAACAAGAAAATAATGGTTGATGTTCTTTACTGGGTAACGCTCGAAAATCTACCAGGTAATGCCTTATGGGAGAATTTTAGTGAATGTGACTATAATCAGTAAAAGTATGCTGTATGACAGTTTAACAGTCCTCGCGAATAGTGTTTACTTCAGATAAGTTTCAGAGAAATGAGAGAGCATTGCAAAGACTTGTCGACGGTATAAAAATCTGAAAAAATCAAGCCTCTTAAAATGCTGAAATGATTAATTTTGCATAATAATAACTCTAACCCGTTATTAACAAATTGATGAAGAATAAAATTGTTAAACAAATCTCCCGGTAACCTAACTTCTTGTTAAACGCAAATGATTCGTTCATTTTTCTGAATACGCATGCATTTTTCAGATTTTTTAATTCACTTTGAATTTTGTGACTTTCTACACATATTTCCCATATAAACCAAAAAAATTCAAAAATCTGAAAAAATGCATACATATTCAGAAAAGTGAACGAATCATTTTCATAAAAAGCAAATTTGGGTTTCCGGAAGATTTGTTGAACATCTTCCGGAATCCGGAATTTTATTTTTCATCAATTTGTTAATAACATTTTGGAATTATTATTGTACAAAATTAATCTTTTTCAGCACCTTTAACATGCTTAATTTTTTTCAGATTTTTATACCATCCGGAAGTGTTTGCAATCCCCTCACATTTCTCTGAAACTCATGCGAAGCGAACGCTATTCGCAAGGACTGCTTTAAAATCTAGAATTGATCTCTCCGATACCTCGAAAAATCGAACGAGTCAACATGGCCGGCGGTATCGCATTGATGGGATCGTCTGTTATCTGCTCTCGATGCCACGACAACTCTCCAGGCGACGGTGGTAGCACGGCACCTTGATTCGCACCAAACTATCTGGCCGGGAATCCCATCCAGTTAGCCTCAAGATGCCATGCGAATGGCTTTCGGAGCTGCGACCGCCGCACTCGGGCGATCGCTCCGCGGCATTTGCTCGTGTGTAAAGCGTAGGCGCGAGTCGGTTGGCGTGCAACAGAGTAAGGTAACAAGGCGAGAAGCCGAAGCGCCCTGAGAGTAAGAACCAACATCGGCACAGGAAGCCCGCGGTGTGCCGCGTTCGCGCCGAGAGCTCGCCTCGTCGCGCACCGAACGAGATAGATATCTTTGCCAAGAGTCTCTCAGTCCCGCGCCGTCTAACTAATTGGCTACTGAATTACTGGGCGACATGACCAGTTATTGCCTCGTACCTTGCGCACCAGCTAGGAGCGCGCACAGCAGCACCGGGCCGGTAGCATCCTCGGCTCGGCCTGGCTACCGTGGGCTCGCAGCGAGAATCCAACAGCATCTCCGCTCGGCAAGATAGTGCACACCGTTATGTCGCTCGGAGGTTTCGCATCGATGTACAAGTTTTTACTGTGTGCACAGTCTCTGGTCTCTCGGTGGGTATAGTTATATGTTATTACACTGTACGCTCGAACGCGCGTCTACATTAACGACGAGTCGCGCCACAGGCGCGAGATAGTCTACCCGCCGAGAGGTCTGATGCAGATCGTGCGATCGGCCAAGCGTGTCCCTCCGTTCCTTCTTCTTGTCGTCCTCTTTCACTCGTTATTCTTATCCCCGGGTACGGAGCCCGAATGGCGATTCGAAACAATACAAGTAAAGCGCCAACGACTCCTGTAAATTGACGACTGGAGTCGTTCGCTACAAACATTTTCGACGTGCTGGAACATCGCTCATTGGTCAAAGGAACGCTCCCTTTTACAAGTCGACGCTGTACCGCGAGGTTCGCGGGTATTGCTGAGTTTTCGAGGGTGAGAGGTCACTACACGCAAAAAAAAAAAATTATTTGATGGCCTCTGATTATTTGGTTTAAGTAAAATATTTATTTGATTTAAATAGATATTTATTTAAATGAAGTAAATAATTACTAAAATTAAATAAATAGTTATTTAAACCAAATAAATATTTTGCTTGAACCAAATAAACGGTGGCCGTTAAATAAATTATTTTTATGAGTATACAGCTCTTTCAATGAGCACTCTCAATGGGAACAGAGAGACACGTCAGGCAGCTGTCGTTTCTTGCATCACGAAACTTTTTTTAAAATGAATTTTGTATGGCGTATGCTTTTTGGCAGTGTGTGAATCGTTGTCATTAGAGTTGGATAATTTTAACGCTTTCATAGGATTAATTCGGCTTTAATGGATCCAGACAGATAGAGTAAGAGTAATGAATATGAACCACTAAAAAGTTTCTATGGAAACGGCGAGAATTTTACTTATTATTACCTGTAGCGCTGTATTATTATCGGTATTATCGAACTATGGGTGATCGATAAAAATCAAGGAAACTCTGCACTAAAAAAAAAATTCGCTTGCGGGCTGCCAAAGAAAAAAATGTTTGTTTCAATTCTTACAATTCAATATTATATTGAAACAACGACGGCAAGACATGTCAAGGTAACATGTTATAATTACAATCCGGTATGAAATTGTCAAATTGAAAGTATAATTGAAACAACATTTTGTTTTCTTTGGCAACGCGCAAGCAAATTTTACTTCAATCATTGATATTTTTTTCGGTCTGGAATAGAAAAAAAAAATGCATCTTTTATTTAACGTCGCATCTACATCGAAGATTTCCAGCGACGATGTTTTTTTTACGTGCCATTTTATTATACTTTATCGTACAGATTTGATCTTTTCAAAAGTTCTAATAGTTTTAACACTTCATTTTTTCGTCGAGGAATTTCTTCAGGCCAGGAGGTAACTACAGCTGTCGACGTATTTGGAGCAGCTTTGAGGGGATATTTTTAAATCTCGTCAGGAGCAAGGATTGATACTCGAAATGCCTCACTGCTATCAACACAAGAGAAGCAACGAAGTGGTAAATTTTTTAAAAACTCGCATTTGTGCCAACGCGCGCTGGACAATCTTAGCGCGTCAGCAAATATTCACCACGCTTCCCCTGGTTAATTGTTCATTGCATCAACAGGCGAACTCACGGTTTTATCGTACGAACAATGGGATATTGTTAACGTCCAGAAGCAGCTTGCTCGTTCGATGATCGTCTACACGACTTGCTCCTTTCACCTTTCAACTCTCGCACGTAACAGCTGGTTTTTCCTTCTTTCTTTCTAGGCTCTCAGTATCTAGTGAAAATAGAATGTTGGAAGTTGTGACCCGGTCTAAGTGCCGAATCTTGTACGCCACGACGCGTCTAAAGTTCGCAGTATTCTTGGATAATTTAGCAGTGTTGTCTCATCCGCGTGATTCGAGAGGCACGTTAGTAGCTGGCACGGTGTTGTGACTCAGCTCGCCGGAGAGAAAGAGAAGAGAGCCGCGGAGTACCGGTGATATACGGCTTTGAGGGTGCTCGCGCGATACGAGGCCACTAAAAGGCTTAACGAGCATCTTCGTACAGGCAGGCGGTCCAGAGTAAACAGGACGTGGCTTATCTTGTCACGAAAAATCTGCGGAGGGCTGGTTCTGCCTGCTGCTGCTGCTAGCTCGTTTCTGTGCGCTTCAGCTGCCGTGAGCTGACTCTTATTTTTTCATAATACTCGCGCAAACACGTACCGCAGTTACGGTAGAATGAGAGAGAGTGAGATCTGCGGCTGCGCAGCCTCTTTGGTTTCTTATTCGTATTACGTGTGCATACAAGCCGAAATAAACGAGCGACTTTGCGCAGCTCTCGATAAAACGACGATGAGAGCCATGCAAGTTTACCTTTCTTATTTAATTATTTTTTATTTATGCCAAGCGTGGCTCGTGATTCGAAAAATCAGCGAATGTTAAAGTGACTTACCGACTGTCGCTTTTGGAATTGAAAACAAAAAAGCGTTTCGCCCTCGAGAGCTACATTCGACTGCTGTTATGCATTTAGCTGAGTGGATTTTGAATAATTAAATGGAAATTTTCAGTACCAAAATCGGGGTTACTTGACGTAGTTAAACAAAAATGTAGCTGTAACGATCGAGCGAAATGAAGAGGGACACGATTATTAAAAGAACCAAAGGCGGAATATTTATTAGGTCCAATAATCATTTCGTCATCGTCAGTACATCCGAGCACGTCAAAGACCCGAAAAAGACTGTTGATAAAATCTACGATCGTTGTGAAGTCGATCGATTGTTCGTCCGTCAAATATCATACGGTTAGAGCGGCTCGTCATTGCCGCTGACTGATCAGTAAATCGTAAATATATTGGGGGTACGATCCTCGTTACAATACTATTTAATGTTTATTCGTATCAATTTATTCTTTGGCAAGCCTCGAGAGATAACCTTTACTACCTGCCGTAAACAAAATCCTGACGGGGCTGAGTATACAGTAAAAAAGTTTGTACTTTTAACAACAAATTATTATCCACAAACGTCCACAATTTTTTATTTGTTCATTGTACGCTCCCACCATCTGGTCCTAGTTTTACAAACAAAAGTACAAACTGACATTGTTAATGACACAGAAAATAAAAGGATAGGTTTAAATTTCGAAATCTTAACACACGAGTTTGACACTTATTTAACAAAATTATTTTTACGATTCTTCGTATTCCGACTTTAGGAAATTTTTTTTTTTACTGTGTACTTCGATTTCTCGTCACGAGCTTACCGGGTGGGATTCTGCTGTAGCTGGAAGAAACGACACATCGCTGGCTTGTCACTGGCTGCCTTCTGCCAAAACGCTATATCGGTCCTTCTCTCCGGCCAGCATAAGTAGCAAAAGCGGAGCCAACGGTCTTGCGAGCACTAATAAGCACTAGGTAAAAAGCTGCAACTTCGCTACTTTTGTCGCTAGCTACGTTCGAGATTAATTCCAAATATATTTTAGATATATGACACATGTTCCTTTACCGACTATCCTGGGTTCTTTAGTTCGTAACGTATCTGTCACTTCCTGCATGTGAGATACATTCCAGACAAAAAAGTAGATGACTTCTCTGTAACGTGACTTTTGTTTACAAAATTTTATTTTTTTTTTCTGAAATTGACGTCAAATTCGTTAGACAATCTCTTTTTTTGATCGGAAGTTATGTCATACGGAAATACGTCACTTCCGGTTTCAAGATCTCATTTGTCGACCAGAAATCGTACAAGAATTTTGTATGACCCGACGGTTAAATCCCACCGCAAATATTCCATCTTGCATTGGCGAGTGCATGAAGTAAAAAATAATTATTATCAAAAATATACATGTCATCGAAAGATATCAATTAAATTTCGCTAACGTTAGCATCTAATTATCGCAACTGAGCTTTCATCAGACCGTGGGACGCTTCCAGATTATAGAGAGCAGCACGCGACAGATCGCACTATTGAATTTAAGGGTTTATTACAACGAGCATATTAATACTTTAACGATCCAACGGTCGGTGTATTAACCGATCTCGTGTTTCTCTCTCTCGAAACGACGCGGGAGCGATAATTAGCACCGTGACATCTCCATTCGACGTTTGATTCGTTACATAGCGCGTCGCTTCATTAGAATATGATTGAACGCGCGCGATTTCTCCGGAGGAGCAGCCAAACGATTTCCTGCTTAGCCAGTCTCGCTCGTTCACTCGCGCCTAATTACTGGTGCCTTTGAGCCACGAGTCTGCAGTACTATGTTATATTACCGCAGGGATATAACGATACGCGAATGTTAATTGGCAACCCGAGCGATATATAATCGAGGGCTATGGTTGCGCGTAGCTAATATATCATTCGGCCGTGCCTCTTCATCTCGCGCGACGCCTCGCTGCGGACTTTCTCGTTCCGTATGACGATAAATTTCCTATCCGTTGGCAATTGGCATTGCGTTGTGCATAAAAGACACAGTTACGTATATGCATACGTACGTATATGCATACGTACGTATATGCATACGTACGTATATGCATACGTACGTATATGCATACGTACGTATATATAGCAGCAGCCACGCCCCTCGAGCAACCTCAAGATTTCTCAATCCAAATTCGAAAACTATGCTCATAGTTCGGTTATTGCAAATGTCAGGATCACTCGAATGTTGTAATGCTTCAAAGAGAAATATGACTAAGCGAATGACACGACACAAAAAAATCCAACAGAAAAATCAGCGGCACGTCTGGGCGCTCTAGCAGATACGTTACATTAAATCGGACCCCGATAAGGGCATGACGAGCCCATTTCAGAGCCTTCTCAGAGTAGGGGAGACCGGGGACAAAAGTAACACGGGTCAATTGTAACAAACGGCCTCGCAACGCTGCGCATGATCGGACGCATCGGATATGAAGTGAGCAACATTATAAACATCACCTTATGGCCATGCAATCACCTCGTTGCTGTGTTTTCAAAAATACCAATTCGCCGAAACCAAATGTGATTCGCGAGTACAGAAGTGATTTTTCGGCTGTGCGGATCGCGTCAGCTAGGCAACACAATACAAAATATTAGTGCAAACAAGCTGAAGGAGTTGAAAGGTACATTTTTGCAGAACATTTTGATCGCGGAGACGATCCGTTTCAGATTGTTATTAACCGATGCCACAGTAATTTTGCTAGTAATCATGTGTGGGGTCGATTGTAACAGTCGCCCCGGGTCAATTGTACCGGCAATAATTAATTTCTTCCAATACCAATACCAATATCAATATTTTTTAAAAATTTTATTCTTACATTCTAAGCAATCAGCGATAATTTATACACTTATAATTTATAACCAACCAATTGTAGACTATAACATTTTCAGTAGGGCTGTATAGTTCAGCCGGCTAAAAAGGCTTAGCCGGCAAATTATTTTTTTTTTAATTTCAAATTGAAATAAAAATTTTTCTGTGATTAATGCACCCCCGTTCTATTTGTTAATAGCGATTTCGTTGATGCAGGAGGATGTTACAAACGACCCCACTACCCGTTACAATTGACCCCACCGCGGCCCAAATTCTTACCCAATTTCGTCTGTGTTTAATAGGGCGGTGTTCGCAATTCCGTACATATTTCTGTTTTAATTTTTTTTACTAAATACCTAAGGTTTATGGTACACCATTGGATGCCGAAGCGTTATACTCTCGGGTTTGTTGTATAAAAAATTAAAAAATATTTTTGTTATTTTTGTCCCCGGCCTCCCCTATCGGTGGAATTTTTGTCGAAAGGAAAAGTACATTCCATTATACTTTGTACACGTGAATTCTGATTTAAAAAATCGGTGTTTACGAAAGTACCGACGGAGGGCGATTTTGTCCGCCATTGAATTATTAAAATCGAGTGTCTCTCCCTCATGGCGTTCCTGGGGTACGGCGCGGAGAATTTATTTATCCTCTCGCGAAGAATAAGGAGTGGAATCACCGGGCATAACCGCGCACCCTCGCCCTCGAGACACGTAATGTTATTCATCCTCTCCTTTATTTTGCATCGCCTCGTCAGCACGCTGCATAAATCAAACGTCGATCCGTGGCGTCGCGGCCGGGGTCTGAAGGGGCAGGAAAGACAGTGGACGAAAGATTCCGCGGTGGTCCCGGGAGAGCCGCACGGGGAATGGGGGAAGGCTTTATATATTCCGAATGCAACGGGATACGACGACGACGAGGACGCGCGCGAACGGCGACGGCTCTTTCGACGAGAACAAAGGAACGGTGTTTGATTGGCTCCGATATCGCAATTACCGTGTGTAAATTTCTTGGATCCATTGATCCATCCCACTCGGCATACATTAACGTCGTTCGAACACGGACGTGCATAGCGATAACGCGACTTTAGCACTGCACAATGCGCAATCTAAAAACAAGCGTGCCGTTTCAACACGTTTTAGGCGGGTAAATCGTGTTGTCACTTTTTACACGCTTCAAGGTATATTGGTTCTGGCAAAGTGTGCAAATTGTACACGGTTTACGTGCATTGTTTCAACACGCTTTAAACGCATTTACGCATGTCGTTACTTTTTACACGGTTGTACACTGAGAAAAGCTTACATAGTAAATAGTTCCCAGGGGGGACATCTATATTTTATAGTGACGACAATGACCAAAAATTTTCGTTGTAACTATGATTATAGTTGAATCAATTGAATATATACTATCACAAACTATCTATATAGACGTCCCCTCTGAGAACTATTCATTATAGTAGGAAATACCATCCTTTTTTCTCAGTGTAGTTGTGTTCACCTCGACCCCTCTTCCAAAACATGTTGACAGTTGACGCACAGTAAAAAATAATTTCGTAAAATCGGAATGCGGAATTTCGTAAAAATAATTTTGTTAAATAAGTGACAAACTCGTTTGTCACTTATTTGAATATACGAACCTGTCTTTCATTTCCCGTGTCATTGACAATTTTAGATTGTACTTTTGTTTGTAAAACTAGAAAATTAGCAAATAAAAAATTGTGGACATTAGTGGACAATAAGTTCTCGTAAAAAGTACAAACTTTTTTTACTGTGTACCGTAGTGCGTGGGTGTCGAAAAGATATGAGGCTGTACCAACTATGAATCATCTTACGAATTAATTACAATGATTTAGTACCTTCCATGTCAACCTCGTCATCTCTGTCCTCATCCGGGATATTTGTAGCTTCTTTGTTAATGTTGAGTCGAGTTAATGTCGTTCGTAATTAAACGTGACGCCACATCCATATTCGTTGCACTGCACTTTAAACGACGCATCAAATCGATGATGTTGGACAACGTGCTTCAATAGCTGATTATCAGACGCAGCTTCAAAAATAGCACATACGGCACCTGAAAATATCGGATGGTCCGTCCATGATCGTGCTGTGCGATATACAAACCTGCCATATGGCAGTTGAATCAAACGCATATGCAAGTGTGCAAGTTGATTTCCTAGTGTTTTCTTTTATAAAGTGTGTTGTATACCTAGCGTGCACCTGTACACCAAGTGAGTTGTTCGACCATAAACCCGTTGAAACAACACACATTACGTGCATTCCAGTAAGCGTGTTCTATCGCAAACACACTAAGAAGTGTGTTGTACAGGGAATCCAGGAAAGATGCAGTGCAAGCTTGTTGTTTTAACACGCAAGTCCACCAACACGTATTTTATTAATGTATTTGGTTCGCGAAACACATGTAATATGTGTGTTGTGAGTCGTTTCAACACACTTGACAACACGCTTGTTTTTAGAGTGTTTGTTAGACAAAAACGGCTTGATGCATAAATGCTCGCACGCCATATACGTCATTGCTCGCAAAAATCTGTTAGACGGACGTGTTCATGCGATTTCTTGCGCTCTACCTCGACGTTGCACAGATTATCGCCGACTTGATTGGCGTCCATGGAACAGGTGAGAGGAAGGACACCTGTCGACTGTTTCTCTGTCTCGCCGGGTACTTTGAGTCTCCACATCGCCGCGTTCGGACCGTGTGATTATGATTTTACTTTTTTCCGCTGGGACTCGCGAACCGGAAGAGCCTCGATTGCTGGGAGAGACACCGATGCGCAATTGACGCGCGGATGCAATGGCGACGAAACGGTAGCCGCGAGCCGGATGATCCCGTCGCGCTTTTTTGATGAACTCTTAACGAAGAGAGGTCTCGGTTGTCCGCATGTTTTGTTTCGCGACGGTAACGAAGGATCGTCAAGTTTATTACGCTTGTCCAGCTGCAACCGTTAATCAGGATAATACGGAAATTTGTTATGTGTTTTTTCACCTGTTTTTTAAAAGAGAAACTATATAGAGACTATCATTATTTGCCAGATGAAGAATAAAGCTTTAGGTCGTAACTGCAAATTTTCAATTATGATTTTAAAAAACGTTTTCCCTGGCTCAGGCCAATAATCAATAAATTTATGTTGTTGTAAAATCCTGAATTCCTAGAACGACTCTATAGTAGAAATGAAATTACAAGTAAACTTCTCCGTTTATCGTTTTGTCGTCGTCGTGATCTCAGGCTCAGCGCCCAATGGGTTTGCTGAATTATTTTTATGGCGGTTGAGTCTACGAATCGGTGATTGCAGTCAGAAAAATTATTTGTTCGATGGGTACCCCGATAATAAGTATTTATTAAATTCAAACAAATATTTATTAAATTTAAACAAATAAACAAATATTTATTAAATTTAAACAAATATTTATTAAATTTAAACAAATATTTATTAAATTTAAACAAATATTTATTAAATTTAAACAAATATTTATTGTATTCAAACAAATATTAATTTTATTCAAGAAATATTCATTCAATCAAAACAAATATTCATTTTCGGATAATCAGTCAATTTTTTGTTGTGGTTCGTGATGGCGGTAGTGATTGGGGTTTGATTGATGGGGCGAGCGGAGGGATTTTTTTCGACGTTCCGAAATGGGAACCACTGCGTACAAATTGTGGAGTCGAGGAGAAGCAGGCAGACAGCCACCTGTACGTCAAGCGGGGCCCGGTGAGCTCGCCCGTCGTCCTCCTATCCACGTTATAAATCCGACAGATAATGACGACATGTTTATACTCTTCATTTGTATGCTAGGCGATGAGGAAAGCTGTTCTTCGCCGTGTGTGCGCTGCTCGCTCACCGACAATGCCTGCCCGGTTGTCTCGTCGAACTCTCCTCTCTCATGGTTCTCGTTCAGCGGCGTACCCGACTCCTAGTTTCACCATCGCCGGGCTCGAAATTTATGTATCCTGCTTCGGGGTTCGCGTATGCATTACAAGAGGTGCTTATTCACGCATGGTGAAACGTACACGTACATTTACGTATCTAATGCATACTATACGTATCGTCGAGGGTTTCATGCTCAACGAGCCTCACTTCTGCGGGCCTCAAATATACATGTATGTATATATATATAATTTATATATACATGTATACACGCGGGCATGCACGAGTCGTGTCCACGTCACTGAAGCTTTCTTAAAATAGGGCTATTTAGTGGCTGGGGCGTACATTATCGTGGAGTCGATTATGTATCTGTGACGGACGTATTACCATTATCTACGACTTCCGCGACACGACCACACCAATGTTCGTACATTCATCATGTCGCCCAACAATGAGGGAGAGTCTCGTTCAGGACCGCTCGTCGTCATACTCCGGCAACAAGTTCGAGTTCCTTTCCGCAGAGCTATAATTTTCCGGACAAATTTCATTCTCCGATGCGTGTTCCAAAAGATTTACTTTTTTGCGCTTAAGGAGCTTCGGAAAACTTACGTATACGCGGAAAACTCGACGATCGTTGCGCTCTCAAATCATCGATCTCATTGTATTTTCGTCTATCCGAATTCGGGAAATCTTTAGAATTTATATGCTCGTTCGCATTAGATTTTCACAAAAAATATCCCGTT
This sequence comes from Ichneumoninae sp. B BG-2022a, assembly GCA_030522725.1. Taxonomy (NCBI): domain Eukaryota; kingdom Metazoa; phylum Arthropoda; class Insecta; order Hymenoptera; family Ichneumonidae; species Ichneumoninae sp. B BG-2022a. Next base: position 67,498 of record JAPYZD010000186.1, on the reverse strand, counting down.
GGCGACTCAAAAATGATGCATGACATTGCATTGCTTCATGGTATTAATGTAACGCCATTAAACGAAAATAATCCTAAGGCATTCCTGTTTCATATCAAGACACCTGACAGCGCAGAGTTAATGACGCTACAGCTTGATCACTTCATGAGAGATATCGTATCGCTTTTCCTCCGACAAAGTAAAATGGATCGCGAACGAAATGTATTACAATTCTGGATAGAACTATCAGGACCGGTCTTCGTCACATCCTAGTAACAAGTTCGAGCTCCTTTCCGCAGAGCTAAGGTAACAGTACCGATGTTCGGACACGACCCAATCTTCGAACACTCCTATGCAGATCTGATTTATTTCGAATTGAAGTATTGAAAATCCATTATGACACTTGTAATCGTACCTGCAAACATTATATGATGCACAGAAAAAAAGTTACACAAGGTTTAAGCCTAAATTATTTTCTATTGTCGAATTCTGTTAAAACACCGATGATACAGTGTCCGAAGAATGGTACAAGCGTTACTACATACGCGACTTAATAATCGGACAGTACGAAAAGGTTAGGTTGGCCAGTTTTCTACGTATCTTATCTTCATTATTGTTTCGCGTGAATATTATTGTATTCATTCATTTAATTGATAAATCGCAAAGGTATTCTGTTAGTCAATATTAACTAGAAGTTCGCGCATCAGAATTCTCGAAATCTGCGATCGTCCGAAACATTGGGACACGCAGCGTCCGAATATAAGGACGTGCCGAAAAACTGCGTCCAAAGATCGGTACATTTGGCTCTCTTGATACTTGCTTCCGTAATAAAAAAAATATTTATCCTTTTATAATTAACCGGTGACTTTTGGAAACTAGAAACTATCAGCTTGATATTGGATTCGGTTATTTCAAGAAAAAAAATGTTCTTGATAAATGAATAACTGCTAAAATCTTAGGCTGCTCTTAACCGTCCGATCATTGGTACATTTACCTTACAGGATTCCGGCCAAATTTTGTTCCCAAATGCGAGTTGCAAACGATTTTTTTGTTTTTGACCTTTTCAGGAACTTCGAACGTGCGTACACGCGGAAAATCGATGATCATTGGGATCTCGAATCATCGATCGCATTGCATGTTTCGGAATCCAAATTCGGTTTGATGGGCAATCTTTAAAATGTATATTCTCGTTTTCATTAGAGCTTCAAGAAAAATATTCTGTTGACGAATCAAAAATTATGCATGTCATGTAATGCCATTATCCAAAAATAATCTGAAAACATTCAATTTTATATCGATGCACCCGATAGCGCAGAGGTAATGAGGTGTAGTCTCACTGTCTTGATCACTTCATAAAAGATATCGTATCGCTTTTCCTTCAACAAAATATAATGGTTCGTTAACGAAATGAATTACAATTATCAGTATAATGATCAGGACCGGTCGTTGTCATATAATAATATCCCACCAATAAGTTCGAGCTCGTTTCCGCCGAGCTGTAGGATTTCGCCGAAATTTCATTCCCGAATGCTTGTTCCAAAAGCCTTTTTTTTTTTACTGTTTCAGCAACTCCGGAAAACGTACGTAAACGCGGAAAATCAACGATCATTGACCTCTCAAATCATCGATCTCTCATTGCATTTTTGCAAAGTCGAATCAGGTTTGATGGGAAATCTTTAGAATTCATATGCTTGTTCTCATTAGATCTTCACAAAAAATATCTCGTTGACGAACAAAAAGTTATGCATGCAATTTAATGCCACTAATCGAAAATAATCTGAAGTCATTCAGTTTCATATCAAGGCATCCGACAGCGCAGAGATAATGACGCTACAGCTTGATCACTCCATAAAAGATTCGTAACGCTTTTCCGCTCCAACAAAATAAAATGGATCGCGAACGAAATGAATTACAATTCTCGGTATAACGATCCGTTATTTATGTTTCGCCATTGCCGCGGTGACGCCAGGAGCAGCAGCAGCAATTGCATCGTAAAATCGTGCTTGGCGTGAGCTGTCGAGCTACAACTCACCATCTCTCCAAGGCCTCTCTCTCCAAGAGAGAGGAAGAGCTCTATATATCGCTGTAATTATGAAATATAGCCGTCATTAATATTCTACTTACCTAGACATTTAGCTCGATTTTAGCACGTCGTCAAAACTCTCCGTGCCAAAGTTTTATGACATTCTTCCGATGCCGGCCCAGAATGCTATTATTATTATCATCTCATGGAAAACACTCGTATAATCAAGAACGATAAAATGGAGTAGTCTGAGAAACTGTAACCGAGCTGATTTTATTTTATGCTGATTGACCGACTCAACGTTGATTGCGAGATAAAAATAAATTCATGTTTTAGAATCGCGTTGCCACAATCGATCATGATTTTTTTTTTTCATCTATCTTCGCTATCCGACGTTAACTCGTTTATATCTATACTTTGGCAACTGCATTTTTGCGAAGGTGTATCTTCGGAATGTAAATCGTCGTGTTGGCTGAAATGTTGACTAGAAAAAAAAAGCTGAGTGTGCGTGTGGTCGAGAAACGTCGTTGAATATATTTGCCGACGGGCGATCTCGTAGAGATGCAACTTCTTTGTGATTCATTTTTTTTTCGTCGGGTTTGGGCAGCCGGTTCTCCTGCCCCGCATGGTGGTTAATGTGGCTGACTCGATACCGGATTTTTCTATGCATATGATATCCTGCGTCTACGCACCAGACGCACCAAAGAAGTCTAGGGTCACCTTGACGGTTCCTTAAAGACACTCGTCCTGTCCAATAAATAACATTGGGCGAGATTTTATTGTTTCGTGTAATCGTACGAATCCACCGGTTCGACGAGGATCGGTATATAAAGGGCGGTCATTCGGTGGAGCGGCATCAGATCGAAGTAACGTCGTCAGGCGCAGTCGAGTGGAATCTTGTTAGATTATTCTTTTCGACGCTAAGAAAGCAATAACCTCTTTGAAGAACATGAAGATCTGCGTTATCGTGCTGGTGGCAGCGTTGGCTATTCACAGCGACGCAGCTCCCAATCATATCAAGGAGGCTCATAAAGTTCCGTCCAGCTTCAAAGACGGAGTCAAGTGGGAATTAGGAGACGCGCCTCATACACCGGAAACTGTCTTCAGATATACGCAGCCCTCTCATCCACAGGTACGAGCATCGTTGTGCACTACACATCGTTAATGTCTGGTCCGTTTCCGTCTAGCAACTCTATTCGGATCGTCCTAGCATTAAGACACTAGCGTAAGGATTTCGTCCATAAAACAGGCCGATCTCAACATTTTTTTTTAATGCGGGTCTTATAACGACAATGACAAATTTGATAAAAAAATATTGAAAATCGACCTTTTTTTTGGACCAAATCCTTATGCTAGTGCCTCAACGAAGCTCATGGTACGTAAGGTGTTAGTTGATGTAATAATCTATTATAATGTCTCATGGTGCGGTAGGTCGGAGTCCATCAGCCAGCTCGCGTTGGATCGTACGATCCCGGTTACAAACAGGTCCCAGTGCATCGGCCACTCGTCAAGAAAGTGGTAGTCCATGTGCCAACTTACGATCGGTTCGGAGCGTATCGGCCCACTGACAGCCACGTCGGAGTACAGCAATCAACTTACAAACACGTCGCGACACATCAGCCACTCGTCAAGCAAGTAGGAGTTCACGTGCCAACTTACAATGAATTCGGAGTTTATCAGCCAACGTACAAATACGCTGGCGGGCACCAGCCAATCGTCAAGAATGTCGGAGACTTGAGCCAGCTTATAACCAAGTCGCAGTGTATCAGTCAACTGTCGAGCCATTCGAGATAACCCACACGCAGTTCGCGGCCCATCACATTTTCTGCTCAAAATTACCTATCGTGAATTGTCGTCGATGTGTAAAACAAAAAAAAAACCCGTACGATTTCTCTGTTGACTCTCTGTTCGACAGATGAAAATGAAACTACTATAAATTCGATAATTAGCAATGATGCACCATTTCCATAGCGAATCTTTGTAATTCGTATGTGAATAAACACTTATCAATTCCATAACGTGACAAATGTATTTATGAGTGTCTTGAAAAAAAAAGTTAATCTTTCGTTAACTCAGTGTAAAAATAATCGTCTCAGCGTTGCATCGACGACATCAAAAAATGAGCGTAAATGACGAGGAGAATAAGCTAATTCGAAAAAAAATGGAAAGGATGGTCGTGGACAGCGATAAACACTTTTAGTCAAGTTGACTTATCGATATGACCGCGTGCCGCAACATGTCGCGATAACTCTGAGGCTGCAGCTCGGATCTCCGTGTGCGTGTTCTCCTCTTCGTTGCGATCGCGAGAGAGAACGGACAAAAACAAGATACTTGGTTTGAAAAAATTTCACCGAAGAAACTCTCTGGACTGTGACTCGTGGTTGCTATCATAAACTTCGGCTGTGCCAAGCTAGCGAAGCACTAAAAAAAAGGAGAAAAGAAATCGGTATTATACAAAGTATCGCGAATGCAAATGGGTTTACTTACGTCGCGACGGATACTACATGATACATTCATAATAATACATCATACAAAATGTCAACGGAATATTGGCCTGCAAGAAGACGCGAGAGACTCCGTCGGCTCTGGGGCAATGTGTTAAACGCGTTTCTCTTTTTACGGCACGAGAGTACGAAGGGCCGATACGCCCGGAGGGCATACATTGACGTTAAGTATATGTTGCACGCTTAACGACCGCAAATTACCGACGATTACTCATACTCTGTATATACCGGTGCACATAATGTATAATATCTCCTATCCGTCCACCGTCGAGTGGAGTCGACGTAACACCGGCACCAAGTCAGCTAGAGCCGAGCGGTTATTAATTTCGTAAAAGTTGCACTATGATTGCCGCGCGCTATATATATGCATACACACGTATGCATACATATATTTCTCGGCAACCAGTCAATTAATTCTGCTTCTAGTTTGCCGAGTCAAGAAAAAAACCATTATATCTACAGCATACATACTTCGACGTGTGTACACTCGAAGCTTATCTGACATGTGCATCGAACCGATTGACAACGCGAAAACACTCCTGCAAATAGTGGACACACCGATTGCCGGAACACACTCGCGGAGAAAGATAGAGCTTATCTCTCGCGGCGTTAAATGAGAAGAGAAAACATTATCTCGTTCCACGAGCAACACATACATATTCCCTTATTATTATTGCTTCACGTTTAATAATTCCACTCCTCCCGCTAAGATTTCTGATCAACAGCTGACATCGGATATGTTTTTCATGTCTTCCTAAAATAACTCATCAATCATAATGGATAATGTATATACACACGGCACGAGTATCGCGAAGCTCGCGTTGCGAGAACGTTGTGAAATCGTCGATTTCACACTGCCACAGCGCCTCACGAATCTCGTTTAATTTTTCAAACATTTTTTTTCTCCTCTCCACCACCGGCCTCTAACAATTATATTCACGAAGCAGTGATTTAGGAGAACCTCTAATTTACCGAAGATTTCATGAATCACAATTACGCAATTTACGGCTTGCATCGAAGAGCGCTCTAAGTATATTTTCCTGCCGTGGCCGCACGATTCGTGCGTTCTTCGAAAATATCTTCGGCGAAAGAACAAGAAGGCAGTGAGAGTCTTTTTTTTAATACATAGCCGGGAGCTATCGCTTAATTAGACGAAGATTAAAAGTGAGGCGAGAGCCGAGTGAGTTGTTGCCCTTGTGGGCATGATTACACGTCTCGTAAATCACGTACAGGTCTGATTGCGAGCGAAATACCCTCGGGAGAGATTACGGGGAATCATCCGACGTGGAGAGTGCCGCATAAACGGATTTCTTGAATGAGCACAAGGAATATCTGCTGCTCGAGACAACTCGGCGTGCGCGATAAAGCCTTGGAGAATTTACGACGAGTATTTCGTGGTTTTGTCTTGTCGGAGGCGGTAACGCGCGTCTGTCTCGCGTGTGATTTCTTGGAGTCTCTATCTCCTCGGCGAGATCTTAATTCCCCCGCGGACTTCTCTCCTCCGTGCAAATAGCTAAAGCCCTACGTACATACCGGTTGGCTCGTACTTCCCTGAGGACATAAACCTAAAATATCACGTGCGTGCGAGTGCGCCGCTTGTCGAGTGCGTGATCGTTTCTAATTCGAGTTGATCGCGAGACCGTGCAAACGCGGCCACCAGATTCCGGGTAAGCCAACTTCGCGTGTTCGACAGATTATTTAAGAACTCTGTCGGAAACTCGTTTCGTTGCTCGATGTACCACCGTCGTATTTCCCCGTGAGTATACGAAGCTTATTGAGCCGGAGTTCGAGCTGACAAGCTCGCATGGGCCAATGCCAGGTGAAATGGCCCAACTGGAAACAATAATTGGCTTCCTCGGGAACAATTTATTGTTTCTAGAACCAAATGTTTACACGCAGAAAATACGTCCTTCTGATTTTAGTCAGTCTCGATGACGCGCAATAATTTTTATTCCTGTCTAGCTTGTCAATATTTCCTCTAACTGTATGTACGATGTTGGCCGTTATTCAGCCAGAATTCGTGTGGACAAGCTCGCATGGGCCAATGTCAGTTGATATGGCCAAACTGGAAAAAATAATTAATTTACCCAGGAACAAGTTCTTATTGTTCTTAGAAACAGATGCTTATATACAGAAAATACGTCCTTCTGGTTTTAGTCAGTCTCGATAACGCGCAATAAATTTTATTCCTGTCAAGCTTGTTAACATTTCTCTCCAAGTGCATGTACAGTGTTGGCCGTTATTCGGCCAGAGTTTGTGTCGACAATCTCGCATGGGCCAATGTCAGTTGATATGGCCAAACTGGAAAAAGTAATTGACTTACCCAGGAACAACTTTTTTATTGATTCTAGAACCAGATGCTTATACACAGAAAATACGTCCTTCCGATTTTAGTTAGTCTCAATGACGCGCAATAATTTTTATTCCTATCTAGCTTGTCAATATTTCCTCTAACTGTATGTGCGGTATTGGCCATTATTCAGCCAGAGTTCGCGTCGACAAGCTCGCATGGGCCAATGTCAGATGAAACGGCCAAGCTGGAAAAAATAATTGGTTTGCCCAGAAACAATTTATTATTTCTAGAACCAAATATTTAGACACAGAAAATACGTCCTTTTGATTTTAGTCGGTCACGATAACGCGCAATAATTTTTATTCCTGTCTAGCTTGTCAGCATTCGAGTTGACACGCTCGCATGGGCCAATGCCAGGTGAAATGGCCAAACTGAAAAAAATAATTGGCTTGCCCGGAAACAACTTATTGTTTTTAAAACCAGATGTTTACACACAGAAAATACGTCCTTCTGATTTTACACGGTGACGATAACGCGCAATCATTTTTATACCTGTCTAGCTTGTCAACATTTCTCCGTAACTGCATGAGCGGTATTGGCCGTGCGTTCGCGAACGTGCGAGATCCAACGCTCGTAAATAACGATAATGAGTAATTTCCGTCGTGATATCTTTTAATCGGACAGTCGGTAGGCCGCGAAGGCGTGACGGAGAGGCGTGTCGAGCTCGTCACCGTGCTGCATTCTGACTGCACAGAACCCAAAGAAGTACCGTCATTTCACGGTGTACGAGCCATCACGAGTAAATTACCACAGCCGGCCACGTCGGCGGCTGTGTGTTACATTCAACTATAACGAATGATAATGAAAAACGCGGGGAAAAAAATACAAAATATTGTGTATATTTGTATGAGCCGAGGGTTCTTTGTAGAAGTTCGTTCAGGCGCGACGGATCGTAAGAATCCGTGAACGAAAGTAATGTTTTTCATTGTCCTCGTCGTCACGTTCTTTCGTTGTTCCGCAGCTCAGCCTATACGCGCATTTCGAGGACAAGCCATTTTTTTTAACGCGAAGCGAAGTCGGGTAAAGTGGGAACTACATCGACTGCACAGTCGACAAAGGGTCAGGATATAACGATACTCAATTTATTTGCAAAGAGTCAGGGTAATCGGTATTTACTAATTTTTCTTCACGGTGTAAATTCTTCAAAATCGAAAGTTGTTTTCAGGCAATTTTTATGTCTGTGCGAGTTTAATTGCCATTTGTAGGGATGCGGGTATAAATCGAACTTTTTAGTAAGATTGCTATACCTTTAATTGGCAAACGGAATGTTTGAATCATTCAAAAACGATAAATATACATGTTTATATCGATGGCCAAACGCGACAAGAGCTCATGAATTTCGCATAAAAATAAAACCCAGCTGCTACAGCTTTTCGGCTATGGACCGGCGACATGTTATGGTTTTCCCATGAATTCCGGTTCGTGTAATAAACCATCGTCGAAATTGGTACGGGGACTTTGACGAGCGATACTTTGAATGAAAACAAGATTTTAATTTTTTTTTTTGCATGACATACCACTCAAAAGGTACTTATCCAGTCTGTACTTATCGTTACAAATACTTTTTTATTGCTTTGATATCTCTCAACGCTTAGGTGTTTGCTCACGCACAATCGAGGTATACGCCAGTGTGATAAATAATGTTATTATGTTATTTTTATCCCATGAATTCCAGTTCGTGTAATAAACCATCGTCGAAATCGGTAGAGTGTCTTTGAGCAGCGATACTTTGAATGTTAACAAGATTTTAATTTTTTAAATTTTTTTATGATAAACCACTCAAAAGGTACTTATCCCCCCTGTACTTATCGGCACCGATATTTGTTTATTGCTCTGATATCTCTCAATGCCCAGTGCTTACTAACACATAATCAAGGTTCATACGAGTACCATAAACAACTATTGGATAGTGGCTCGATCGACAGTCCCTCCCGTAATATGTAAATTAACTCTAAGGTTATGCCGATCATATTTTTTCTATATGTATTAATAAAGCCACACCCTGTGGTTGCGCTTCATGTGCCAAAGCGGAAAAAAATCTTTATAAAAATACCACACTATCACTAGCTCAACTATCAAGCCAACTATCGAGATGAAGTCGCGAGATCAATTTAAATCTAAACACGCACAAACTACATCGCCTCGTGTAACCTTTAACAAAGTTTTGCAACAAAATTGTGCCTGTTTCACGGAAATACATAGGTGATACATCGTATCGGTAAGTAATGGTAAATAATGACACGGTGCGATCGAAGTATAAAAAAACGCTTGCCCGTCGATGAAATGACTGCAAGAAACCGTTACAGAACACGAAGGCATTGCTGTTGCCGGTGGCTGAAGGCGATTCTTATTTACGACCATGAGGCTATCTGGTCAGCTCCACGTGTCTGTCAAGTGGTCGATGTAATGACGATGAAATTACAGTGTGTTTTATTCGATTGCGTCAGCGCTCGTTCACTGCATCTCTTACAAGTAGGGTAAGTATCTTGCGATTGCTGAACAAAAGGATACAAGCTAAACAAACGAGGAGAAAATCTTTTGTACAATTTTTTTTCTGATTTCACGAACTTCCGATATAATCCGGCTGATCAAGAGAAAAGACTGCGAATGTAGAGATTTCGGTGTGTTGTAAAAAAATGTATAGGCGAAGCCCCTTTATAAAAGCCTGGCAATTAAATATTTTGAGGTTTTTTTTCCACAGACGTCGCACGGTGGAACTACTTGTTTTTTTGGCATGCTAGGAAATATGGACCATAGGGGTCTGTTAATAATCTACGACCGCCTACGAATGTCTCGGGAAGCTATCGGGCATTGAGAATTGAATTCACGATTATTCGGAACTTCGAGTTTTTATGGAAATAAAGTGATTTTAACTATCACGACGAGATATATGGGTGGTCCCCATTACCGAATTACGGGTGGTCCAGGGAAATCCGGGAAGCTCGAGTGATTTTTAAATCTCAGCAGGAGCAATGTTTAATATCCAATACATATCACCGTTATAGCAACTCAATGCGTGGCAAGTACGTTAACGAAGCTACGGGTTCATTTAAATGCGCATTCACATCCGGACGCGTGGGTCCATCTTACCGTGTCGACCTCCATTCACCACTTTCACCCTATTATTCGCATGTGGTGGTGATATCGAAAAATAAATCATTACTATCTTGTACCCAATATATTCAAATATTTAAAACTGATAGCTTTTTTTAGTCTGTTTTAGAATTTTTTCATAGTCTATTTTAGAATTTTTTTATAGTCGATTTTTAAAAAATGGTATAGCTTATTTTTATAGTTTTTTTCAGTTTATTTTCTTTGTCAAAGTATTTTGATACATTGCGGGTCATGGATTTTTTAAAGATAGAAGGGTTATATGTCGTATATTAACTAAGAAGACTTCCTCGTTTGAGAGAATCGTCCGGTGGTCACAAAGACGCGCGCCTCTCGCTTTCGGAATTAAGGTTCCCGAAGCATATATACATGCCTTCGTCCCACTCGGAACACACCTTAACCCGAACGGTAATAAATATACGTTGTGCAAAACTTCTTAGTTTTCTCTTGATAGCCTTCTGCGGCTTCGCCTCTTTACAACACGAAATGCTGATCATCGCGTGTGGCGGGATTCCGTCTATATAAAGCTGATTCGAAATGTTTTAATAGTCACATCTCAACTGACGACCAAAGGTGAAGAGTGCCAAGAGTGAATTGAGTAACGGGAGAAATCGACGGATTTTCGACTACAACGATGAAGTTAATCGTCGGTGTGGCTCTTGCCTCAGTGACTTTCCTGGTACTTGGGATCGGCGCTCAGAGAACGACAGTGGAGCCGGAGAAGAGATACGCGATGCGTCAGGATTCGCATTTCGTCTCCGGAACCAAATGGAAATTGGCAGTTGGACATGCATCAAATCGTCCGATCTATGTGCCGACACCGCAAGAGGATTCTTCCTATGCGCCGCCGCTCGCCATCATGGTCAGTGACAACGAGGTTGACGCCATTCCGATTCCGGACAGAGGATATCTGCCCGTCCGTAATGACTGACCAAATTTTAAACTCCGTCGTGTGAAATCGTGTTAATCACTGCGTCGACACCGGAGATACGGATACTGAGTGCAGGCAATACGAACAATTCATTCGGGCATAATTCATCTACCCGAGCGTTACATAATCGTTGATATCTCTCTGTGCGGCGTTCAATCCACCGGGCAAGATCGTGAAACGGAAATATAATTTATCGGGATTGGATAAATATTTGCTGAATGTGTACCTAGCATCGATCAAAACAGAAATTTGTGAAACAAACATGTTTTCTCCAGATAAGCGAGATTCATAAAAATAGAGACAGTACGAAATTACTGTCTAACGTTGTGATAGCGCTTCGTACTTTACGACTGTCACAAGATCGTCAAAAAAGTTGCGGTGAAACAACATGTCTTGATCTTCTGTATCTCTCTACCTATGTCTTTATCTACTCTATCTCTCTATCTACATCTTGATCTACTCTTCACACAAGCTTCTGTATAAGCTGGAAATGTTTGGCCGTTGTATTTGTTTAATTAGTAAGTTATATCGGGAGTAATGTAAAAATGACTGAATAAACATGTTACTCGCGAAAATAAACGAGATACACTGACTGTATCATTATTGCCTGTGTGACTTTTTTTTTGTTCCAGTCACGCAGTATTGTTGCTTCAGTCGACAAACATCGGCCAAAGACTGTATTCGGGTGGCAAAGGGAGCTGCCAAGAGATATTCGACGAAACGAATTATTGGTCCCGCTCACTCTCGGGCTCTCACGATGATCCACATTTTATCCGAGTGCCGACATCCCGTATTCCAAGAATCGCTTCATCGCGATTCGTCTCTCGCCGAGAGAAACGAGAAAGCCTCGCGGCTTCGTGGATCACCGCAATGAATCAGCGAAGTATAGCCATTAAGTCGTAAAGCAGAAGAAGCAAGAGCGTAGGAACCACGGCTGAAGAACCATCGGAGAGGCAGCGGTTTCCTCCTTCCCTCTCCCACTCTGCTCAGTGAGTTGCCGTGTCTCGCCAGTTTCAACGACAAAAATCGCTTGCGATTCGCGTCAAACGAAAACGCAGTTAGCGCGTGCACGCGCGGCCAACTCTTTCTTCAGCTTCTGCCTCCTCGTCAACGGCGCGCTTTATAAAAACGTGCCGTAAAGTGGTTAATCTAATTACGTAATTGCGCCCTGATGGAGAGGTATTATGGCTGGTCGCACAGTGGATTGTGTCGACTGCCTCGTAAAAGCAGACCTGGCGAGCAAACCGCGTCGTCTTGGCCGTCTTGGTCGTCGTTGCCGTGTCGACGTAACATTGCTTCGCTCCCCCGGCCTCCGACACAAAGAAGGGTATTCAGAGATTTTCAGAGAGAAATACTTTTCTCGGTTGTTTAGTTTTGTTTGCGCATGAAACCCGCGAGATATACACCGGAGTGTTCTCAAATAATGGTCAGCGATTTCGCTGCTTGTTTCTCTCTTGTACCGCAAACAATAACGGAGCACTCGGGCCATTGGGATTTCCATTCAATCACAGGGACAAAGAGAAACTGAGGGACGAATATTATGACGCACGAAGTTATGGCATCGTTAAACGGCGTAGACTGTACTTTCGGGACGTCGTTTTATTTTATAAATAATAACGGTATTGGTCGCTTGCATTGTTAATAAGTAGATTGGAGGTGGTTAAAATGACCCGGTCCACATATCTCTGATTTACGTGGTAATCCAGGTGAGCCATATTCACCACTTTTACCCTAATTTAGACATTGGTTCCCCATTTTTACCGTTTTGCGCGTAGCTTTCTCTACGAGACAGTTTGTCGAACGAGCTTGGCTTCCTCGCCAAGGAATCGGTACTTACGATACAATAGTTACAGCATCGAAATTTATCGTAATAATTTGCTGGCTCAAATTTTCGGCATTCATCGTTTCGAGGCCATGTCTAATGTATTTTTTCCGCACTGGTCGCGAATTTGCAATCGGCACACGGAGACGTAAATGGCTCGGGTCTATCGGTCAATCGCGCATGCAAATTTGTAATACAAACGTACAGTGAGGGAAAGATCTTGTAAATATGACTATATCGCTTGAAATATTTTAGTATGACACATAGTAATACGGAACTAGGGCGTCATCTGTGACAGGAAGGATCGGATTTATAAGAATTTTTCGTTTGCTACACTGGAAAAAAAATTCGCTTGGGGGCTGCCGAAGAAAAAAATGTTTGTTTCAATTCTACTTTAAATTCTTACAATGCTATATGGTATTCAAACAACGACGGCAAGACTGTCAAGGTGACATGTTATCGTTTCAATCCGATATGAAATTGTAAGAATTGAAAATATAATTGAAACAGCACTTTTTTTTCTTTGGCAGCCCGCAAGTAAATTTTACTTGAATCGGTATTTATTTTTTCAGTTTATGGTGAAAATTCTTGGAAAATCTAGAACTTTCTGCTATAGGTGGCGCCCTCGTTGCATACTTCCATGACTATGGTAATTTTTGTTAGATAACCGGTAGTTTTTATTGTATCCTTCTTTCAGTGTATGTGAAAATTATAAAAACATTTTAATGGATGTTGAAACACGGTCCATTGATGTCCCTTCATAAAAGGATTTTTTATTCAATTCGCCATATACGCAAAAAAAAACTTCGAATTCTTTTATAGTACTTTTCTTACAGCTTTTTTTTAACACTGTATCACTGTGCGACTTCGACGGCACGTACGCGGCGGTCGGCTTGACCGATACCGCGATTTTACAGCCGTGCAGTAAAACCCAGTTCGGCTATGAAAACTCTCTTTCGCCCGAACTCTCTCGAGATTAAGCACGACAGCGGTGCGCTGTAACCGGCGTTGACAAAATATTTGTGCCGACCCATGGTGCGGCGAACCCAGCATTAAATCATCGCTTCGACAGTGCTCCCCCGTGCTTCTGTCAAGCTGCGGAGAAAGATCTTCATGTACCCTTGCGGCGAACCGCGGTGATCATCGTAGAATTTTCTCATCTCTCGATGACACGACAATAAAGTGGTCCAAGGGGCTTGTTTCTGTTTCTTTCTCCTGCTTTCATCAATAAATATCTACGCCTCTCACCCTCAGAAACTATCGTCGTGGCGACCGTCAAAATAAGATTTCTAACGTAACGTACGGCAACGTTGGAAATAAATAGTATATTATGCTAAGTGGGAGGAAAGTGCGTCTTTTCACCGAGTGTGCATTATTATGCCGAGGGAAACGAGAACAGAAATTCAAGACGCAAGAAAGACGGAAATACGATTTTTCATGCATGTTCAGGGACTGGGACTGCTCTCATGTGTCCGGCCATCCGTACTTTTACCTTACCCTATTTTTCCCGAATATGCTAAAAAGTGGCGATATTTCTATGCCTGCAACGGTGATGGAAAGTTCCACTTTTCCTCCTGGCAAATCACTTTTGCTTCCGCTCGTCAAAAATCGGCCACTTTCCATCCTCGTTGCAGGCATAAAATATGGGCTTTTTAGCGTAGTTGGGAAAAAAATCCAACGTAATGTACTTACGAGAAGTGAGAAAGGTTTGTAAAGCGGGTCTATCAGATTGCCAAATGAAAGAGAGACGAGTCATTATAGACCTTGCTGATGTAGACGGCTAGGAAGGAAACCGGCAGCGACAGCCAATACCGCCGGCGAGTCGACGTCGGCAATAATCGCCGGAAACTACGCTGCGCTCAGCGGTACGAAGATGAGAATAGGGACTGATCCTCTTCCTCCGTCTCCTGTTCGGCAAAGAGAACTACTACAATGGAGTTAATTAAACATCTCAATAGCAGACGTCCGCCCAAGGGTGATTAGGCATGCTGCGACGAGGCGTGACTGTGCCGGTGTCCATTGTATACCAGACGCGCGTCGTCCGTTCTGCCAAGCAACGACGTCGACGACGACGACGAGTCTCTGCGGCTGGTACCGTCCTTCCGCTGGTGCTCCGAGCATCGCGAAGAAAGAGACGGATAGCGAGAGCCGGCGAGGAACGCAACAACAATGCAGGTGACAGCTCGCGCAACCCGCGGGCCGCAGCCTCTTTTGTTCCTGACGTTTCGCCGGCTTTCTTCACCGACTAGACAGGCAAGACAACCCTGCGAGACTCGCCGGTGTTACCCGCCACCCTCGACTGTAGTTATACAGCACTCTCGTATCCGCCGGTTGTGTTTTACACATAGAACAAACTCTAGTGCTGTGTAAGCATGATAACACGTTGAAATGTGTCAAATTGAAAACTGCAGCTTGTCTCCCTTTGCCTCCGTGCGCGTTTCTCTGTTCAACGAGGTTCGTCCAAGATCCCATTGCCGCTCGGCCTGAAAGCGTCTCCAAAATGAACCAATCTGGAAGGATCACGATGTTTGGGATGGAACAGCACACCCAGAAAAAAAAATTTATTTGACGGCCACCGTTTATTTGGTTCAAGTAAAATTGTTAGGTACTCCGAACAATTGAAGGTTTACCAAGAGAAGAGAGAGCGCTTGATTTTGTTTCCACGTTGCGAAGGGAAATAAACAACAAGCGAAGTCTTAGTCGGAAAAGAGAACCGAAAGGAATAACATATCCGTTTGTACGATGGGCTAATAAAATAATAGTTTGTTTCATTCTATATTCGGCAATTTAATTTCGACCGACCTTATAAAATATTTATTTGAGTTAAATAAGTATTAATTTAAATGAAGTAAATAGTTACTTAAATGAAATGAATATTTATTTAAATCAAATAAATATATTACTTAAACCAAATAAACGGTGGCCGTCAAATAAACTTTTTTTCTGGGTGCAGACTCAAGAATTTTCAAGATTTCGGAGAAAACTCTACGGCAATTTACCTTTCTGATTCAATTGACAGGTTAAAAGTCGTGAATATGGCCCGACGCGATAAGACGGACCGCAGAGTGCATGGCACAAATGCAGATTTTCGGGTCCTTTCGTGATGATCGGCGCGCCGAACGAAATCGCGATGTTGAATCAAATTCGGACTTGCTTACAACAATTTCCCAGTACGGTATTGAAAATATCCTGCCATTGAGTGAAAATCAATAAAGTTTCATACCGTGCGAGATCTCCCGTGAAAACATAAGTGCGACGGAGACGCGAACATAGACTTCGAGAGAACTCGGATTACGTTGGAATTGAAATAACGACGAATCGGTTGGACGTCGCACGGAATGCCAAATGACTGTACATCCGGGGCCGAGCAACGTCCGACAGCCATCCATCTGTCCTCGTGACTTCGCGATTACTCCACCCAACTCGGTGTACTTGTCGCATTGCAATCGAAGCGCGTGTCAGCATGACGCTGCGACGATTAGAGCTCGCTTAATTCTTACGCGATAGTGCGCACGCACGTACTTCGTGGAAGAGAAACCGGGTGAAAGCGAGACCAGATCTTTCCGCTGTTACTGAAAAAAAAGTTTCCCACGGCTGCAAAACAATTTTCAATCGAGCCGCATCGAAAAGCGAGTATGTATTTTTTTTCAAACTTTTTGTTGTTTTCTATTGTACTTGCTTAGGGGCTTATCCTCGACGGTGCGGCGATCAACGAAGCGGGAGCGTGCAGCCGGTATGCCCGGTGCCTCGTCGTTTGTTAACCTTTTCACGCGATAGTTCACGCACGTCTGATTCGTGCGAGCTTTCGTTGGTCGCCCTGCGAGATTTACGCGAGTGAATCTTATCTCGGCCCGAAGATCTCGCCCCGCTAATGACAGGTATACGAGGCGAAACCGGATGTCGCCGAACAATAACCCAACGAACAGCAGAAGCAGCTCTCCCGCCCTGTTTTCATGCAAATGTCATATTACCCGCCGGTGAAAAGGGCTGTTGCGTATATAGCTGTCGGAACCACAACGGGCACAACAGAAATTGCGTTTCTGCTCAACGGGTGTACGGACGCGAGAACCATATCACGCCGACCGACGCCATACCGCAACGCGAGGATACCTATTGAACGTAATATCTATTGAACGTAAGCGCGCTTGCCTACCTGCGGTTTGCACTCGTGCTACCGCGATCTTCGGTCCGCTATTGTGAGTATGTTGGGAATCCAATGAGAAAAAAATCAGAGATGTTCGAAAATATGTGTATACAAAATATGCGTATACAAAATATGCGTACCCAAAATATGTGTATACAAAATACGCGTACCCAAAATATGTGTATACAAAATATGTGCATACAAAACATGCGTATACAAAATATGTGTATACAAAATATGCGTATACAAAATATGCGTATACAAAACATGCGTATAGAAAATATGCGTATAGAAAATATGCGTATACAAAATATGTATATACAAAATATGTGTATACAAAATATGTGTATACAAAATATGTGTATACAAAATATGTGTATACAAAATATGTGCATACAACATATGTGCATACAAAATATGTACATACACAATTCGTGCATACAAAATATGTGCACACAAAATATGTGTATACAGATTATGAGAATACAGTTCCAATCTACGCAGTAAATAAAGTTTGTAATTTTTACAACAACTTATTGTCCACAAACCTCCACAATTTTCTATCCGTTAATTTCCCGATCGCACCATCCCGCTCCAGTTTTAGAAACAAACGTTCAAACAATAATTGTTAATGACACGGGAAATAAAAGGACAACTTTGTATATTCGGACCTGAACACACGAGTTTGTCACTTATTTAACAAAATAATATGTTACTGTGTATATACAACCTGGGTGAAAATCCATGCGGCGATTATGCAATAATTCCCGTCGAGGTTCTTCAGGAATAAAAGAAAAAAAAATTATATTTGTTGTACCAGCTTCGTTAAAATTTTTTCTTAATAATAAATTATGATTAAAATGAGGATAATATGGATGAAAGGAGAACAACGGCGAAGTGAACGGGGAGAAGTAATGTTCGCTAATTCGCGTTAATAATACCGCAAACATTGCCTCCCGAGCGATTTAGTACCTCGGAGAACAGAGAACTTAGGTGGCAAAGAACGTAATAGTCGGCAAGCCGAGTAGTCATACGGGCGTAACGCAGAGAACGAGTCACCGAGTGAGACAGGAGTCCGCGTTAAATTATGGTCTACGTTGGTGAAAGAAAGGTGAGGCGAGGAGAAAAGGGTGAAGATAAGAATCGCACGTCTCGTTGACTCTGGCAAACGACATCCGTTGGCTACGTGGTGGGTGCCTCGGGCCCGTCGCTTCTCTTCGTCTTACTCGGTAGTAAAGGATATATGTACGTGACTCGGTATGCTATAAGCGAACTGCCAGTCGCCACGAAGACAAATGGGGGTGTCGACCGACGGCTCGCTCGACGTCCAGCACTTGCTCTGCTCGGAAAGCTATAATTATAATGCGAAGAAAAGCGTCAACGAGACAGCTATATGTCTGTCCGTCCGTCCGTGTGTTCGTGCTCACGTTCGCGATACCTTGGAGTTCGGAGGATGGTTTGAAAAATGTTCGACGATCGACGCGGAGAACGAGACAACGGCGTTCTTAAAAATGGCATCAAATTAAGGTCGTCAGTAGGAGCGCCCTTAACAATTGGTGACGATGTTAAACAGGACATTTGCGGACCGCTCGAAAAACCTTTATTTTTGGACTTGTTACGGTCAATAAATTAAACGAGTCTCGGCTTCCTCCTCGTCAACCTTGTCGCCGTTTAATATGAGAGTGGACGCAAACAGGAGTGCCATGAACAGAGTTCTCGCCTATAAATCGTCAATGTCCAGAGTCGCCTAGCGAGGCGAACGACCGGACGGTCGTACAGTTTACCAAAGCAGTTTTTATATTTCGTATGTAATTGTGCCGACCTCTTGTCAAGTATGGTTTTAGACTCCAGCCGTTTCTGGGCGGTAGATAAATCACGGTGAGTCTTTACGTCAGGTGCCGTGAGCCAGGAAACAAAACCTCGCCCCGCTCGCCTCCGCCGCTCGCGGCTCTGAAAGCCGCGTAGGCGACTTCGCGTACTCGTCGTCCGCTGCGAAAAACTCTCACACGGCATCGGATGTACTCGCTTCTGTCATCTGTGAACGCTCGATCCCAACGGTTTTGCGACGAACGAACAAATACAAATTACAGCCTCGTGCTTAATGAACACTGTGGCACTCGTGGCTTCTCGCCCTGAATGCTCACCTCGCATGGCTCGTCGCTCTTTTACGCCTCGACACAAGCGGACGAACGTGTTTCTCGGGATCAGCAATGGGGTGTAACCCGGCTTTCGCATGCCTCGTCTCTTCCCATCAAAGAACTGCCCTGTGATTCGTGTCTCTCTGTGCCCCGCTCAGTGTCGCGTAAAAATGTGCCGAGGACGCGGCGTCGGGATACGCGAGGGTGTCGTCGGCTTCGAGGCGACGTTACATCGCGATGTTACATGCTATGTCAATAAGGAAAATTTATCGGTGAAAACACGCGTGCACCACTCGTGATTCTCTCATGGCATTAGGGGAGAGCGGGGCAAAATGGCACACCGGGGCAAAACGGGATAATGAGACGAAGCGCAATTCTCCAATCACGTTTGGATGGTGGCGATGGTGGTAGGTGGGGAAAAACGGGTTTGAAAATCCGGATGTACCGTTGGGACAAAATGGAGCATCCAAAAATTATTGGGAAATTGAGTTTTGCCCTCACTGTCCCGTTTTGCCCCACTCTCCCCCCCTCCTACGGATTTTGGGTGACAGTTTTCCCTGTCGCTCCTGTAACGGGGATTTGCCCGTATCTATTCCAATAAATAAATAAATAAATAAATAAATAAATAAATAAATAAAATAAATAAATAAATAAATAAATAAATAAATAAATAAATAAATAAATAAATAAATAAATAAATAAATAAATAAATAAATAAATAAATAAATAAATAATCCTCCGCGTTGATACCAGGAACGTCGCGATCGCGCGTCGAGATTTCGAGTCTTATCGCTGTTTCGGATCTTATCCAAAACCGCGATCGTCGTTCCTGACATATAGCGTGTCACTTTCCAAGTTTCATTGCCCGACAAACTAAGCTCGCAGGAGTCCGTAGAAATTTCTAGATATTAATTTACAACCCATCTGACGGGATATAATCATCGAATCGAATAATTAATTATCCGGCTCGTTCTTCCGGCAAGCGAACGAGAGTGTGTTCATCCACGGTGGGCATGCGCTCTCGCGCTGGTTCACGTACACATCCCTATCTACCTATTCCACGAAAGCCCGCGCTGCTTATGCGCTGCCCGAGCACGACGCGCCGGGTCTTATCGGACTCACGCCATACGAATCGTTTACCCGTCACGTGAACGCGAGTCTCGCGCACCTCTCGTACATAGCATGCAATATAGGAGCTCCCGAGGCCGCGCGCCCGTGCTCGCTTAGACCTAATTACGGTCGTGCTAACGGCCCAAGATTATCATGGAATAATAATCCGGTTGCCCGCGGGAACGTATCATTACCAGGATGATAATTCGCAATGCGGCGCGGCCAATTACCGTCTCCGGGTGCGTCGAGCGCTGTCCCGACTTGGCTCGCAACTTCGGTTTTCAGTATTTCCAACGTCATCGTTTCGATGGCGATAATGCAGGCGCGCCCTGACCGCGAGCGACGATTAATAATTAAATAGCAATTGGTGTATATATGCGCCAAGCGAAACGACTAGCCGATGGATTGTAATTGACGCCTAGTGCGCTGCCCGATGAACTTGCAAAAGTAAGGTGTGCTGGACGCTGTTCGCGACAATACCGGTACTCAGAATGATTGCCGGCTTTGCCTTGAAAGCACGCTATGCGTCTCAATTGGAGAACGGAGATGTATCATTATGTGCCTCATTGATACGAGACTTTTTCATTTCCAACACGGAGATTTTTTTTCGTCGACAGTGAAACTGTTGTCATCATGACACTTCTAGCATTTGCTCCATCAACAGCGCTTCCGCGTTTTGCTACGAGCTGTCGCACTTTGTAGTCTCGGTTACCCCGTGACGTAAGGTTGATTTTCGAAACAAGCGTTAACGCATAATTCGGCGACTATGCCTAAGGTAGTTTTTTTCTAAGCGAGACTTGACATTTTTTTCGGGCTCTGAAAAGTAAAAATACTGTAAAGTATTATCGATGTCGAAGTCTTAAATTCTAATGTATATCGGTAAATAAAGCATTAAAGCATTGATTGATAAAATTCGAATGAACAACGCGGTGTTGTAATATTTCACTAGTAAAAAAAAAAATATGTTGTTAACTGCGTTCACTGTTGGAAACCGATAAATATTAGTCTCGCGAAACAATTAACATAAATTTGTATACAACGTGCAAAGAAATCATTACGCGAGTGATTAAGGTAGTTTGTTTGAAGCACACTGTTAACATTTTCTTTGCGGGCTTTGAAAAGTAAATACTCGCTGTAAAGTAGCATCAATGAGGTCTAAAATATTGGATCACAATAATATCGATCGAATAATGTTATCGGCAAATAAAGCATTGATTCGGGAGACATAAAATACATGCATTGAATTTGCATAAATTCAATGTGCCCTGTCGATAGGTTCGTATACGTCGAATGAACAATGCGGTGTTGGAAAAAAATGTGTTGTTAACTACATTGACTGTTGGAAACCACCAAACATTAGCCTTGCGAAACAATTAACTTACATTTGCATACAACACGCAAAGAAATCCTTCCGCGAGTGATTAAGGTAGTTTGTTTCAAGCGAGCACTTAACATTTTTTTTACGAGTTCTGAAAAGTAAACACTCGCTGTAAGGTAGCATCAATGCGGTCGAAAATACTAAATCATAATGTTATCGGCACATAAAGAATTTATTCGAGAGACATAAAATCACTGTGCTCTGTTAGTTCGTTCGTATACGTCGAACGAACAACGCAGTGTAAAATTTCACCAGCAAAAAAAAAAATGCTGTCAACTGCATTGACCGTTGGAAACCAATAAATGTTATCTTTGCAAAAAACTTTAGTTAAATTTGTATACAACATGCAAATAAATGAGTGCGCCAGTGATTAGAAATGATGGTGTTCACGTGTAACGTTTAGGCTTCGTGTTCTACCGCTGTAACCATGAAAAAATAATCGTCTTTATCTATGCTAAGCATAGTGTCGCTGTATCACCGGTAAGCACAGTGGGAATGCGTTTTTTTATTTCTTCCAGTGTGTGACTTCAAAGATGCCGAGACTTTCGGCGGTCGAATTGGGTGTCCTGTTCAATGTCGTCGGCAGCCAGGATGCCGTAGTGTCCACGATCCTGGAACGTCTCAGCTGGCCAGACGGTGGCAAACTGGAAGACGCGTCAGTCTCCTCGGAGACCTTCGGGAACGATCATATTTTGTCTTCTCTCCTCGTGTACGCGAGAGGGTAGGAGAGTGGCTCTTCTTGTCGGGCGAAGGGTAAACACGTGGGATCGACGGTAACGCGGACAGCCGGACAGTTTCAAGTGGCTGGCAAACAAGCCGGGAGCTTTGCCGATACGTTGACAGTGACGATGACAGTGAAACGTTGCGCCTGTTAAACCTCTTTCTCGCCAGTCTCGGATTGGCGCTTTTGCTCTTTTACCATCGGCACGGTGGATATCGAGGGAGAGCGAGAAGGAGAGGCGAGAGCTGTGGCACATGGTCGGGGGTCGACGTGGCCATCCGCGAAGAGCCAGGATAAGCCGGAATGTCCGAGCTCCGACGGGAAGTGCATCGGGAACGCGGCCGTCGAGCAACAGACGCACACACAGCGATGTTGTTATCGTAGATAAATACGAACGGCGGGAGAGCTCTTTCGCACACGTCCGGGACGGGGTATTACCATCGGGAAAACGGAAAGAACAATATCCACGTATTTTCAATGAAAGCATGAACAAATGTGATTTCCGCTTTTCGAGACAGCGGCTAAGTTGCGAGTAAACTCGAGAACGCAGTTGGGTTTCGGTGAGTCGCCGTTCCGTTCGCTTCCCTCTCGCATCTCCGTGGTATATTGCTCTTAGGGTCGTCATAATCGTTTTACTCCCGGGGTCCGTGCGATAATAAACCTTTGTTGACCAGACCGACAAACCGAATAGACGGAAGACGTACATTTTTTTCTCCCCCAAACAGGTACGAGCGCGGGGCTGTTGTTGTGTTTACCCGCTAAAATTTCGTCCCGTCGCTTAGCGCACTCATCTAGGCTGCACCGCCGCGGTCTACGAAGCATACTTTACGATCGCCGATGGAGGGATTATATTGACCGGTGTAAAAGTTTATGCACCCGGATGTTTGATCGTGAAATTCGTCAACAGCCCCTTATGATCGTATAGTGCGGGTTCTCGGGGATGGAATTGCCCGGCCGAGGGATACGCGCGGTCGGCACGGAAGACCCATTCTTTCGTAACTCAATGCCGCTCGCCTCTCATTCTCGTAATCGCTCGGTGCTATCGGGAATGTCCCACGATCTCCTCACGGTCGGAAAGAACGTCAAACGTCCGTGGGTTTGCTTTCTGTGGCGATGCGGTTTTTACGTTTCGATGCTTCCGTCCGAAGTGACACAGCTCCGACATCGGTCGCGGTACACCGGCGTGCCGTCGTGTGGTGTATAACAGGGTCGTCATCTACACTACCGCGGATAGTGTGCGCCTCCGGGGGCGATGCCGGGGCCACCGCTCTTCTCGTTTCTTCCTCGTCGTCGTCGTCGGGTCGGATGAGCGACGGTCGTCGCGTTGAGGGCAGACGGGTGAGTGACGAGACGTCAGGACAACCTTAGCCCGAGCCGAAGAGACTGAACGTCGTCTCGGATTACGTCGACTCCAACGAAATTCGTCTTGGTGAGCGGAGCCGCTGACTCTACAAGATGAATCTCGCCTGCTACATCAACCACCGAGCATCAGGAAAGCTCTGCATCACTGCCTCCGGCTTCCACGGTGACGGCCGAGGGGGACAACCTTGACGATATTAAGCCGGTAAACGCGGTTACTCCGCGGTAATTTAGTACGAGAGGTATATTTATTAAACCTCGCGACGAATGAGGCGGACGAATTTGTTTCTCGGAGAACGATCGGAAACGAACGCGGCGAACCGCCCTCTGTGTCTCTATAATAATATATTTGATATCTCTGTGGTGAGAGCGGCGAAGATGATTCGATCGACGTACCATTGATTCGCGTGCTAAACGGGGTGTGCCATATTCACCACCTTCACCCTAATCGATATATTTTCTGGTCTCCGTCTCTGTCTTTTCCGGTCATAATAAACGAGTTTCACAGCTAGCGAGGATCTTCCTGAAATACTGCCGGATGATCAATCCTTGGGATGATTCAGGAAGACGAAGTCGAGGAAGCGAACCGCATATAAGGGGGTTACACGATGGCGCCTCGGGCACGGGGGAACATCGCGGGCAAACTCTTAAAACGTATCATCATGGCATGAATCGTAATAATACGAATTGAGTGTATAGCAGGGGAGCGACGGGCCGGCCGGTTCGCGGGCATTGTCATTACGAGCTCGCGAGAGCGAGTCCGGTTGTTTCGTACTTAATAATTAATGGGGGTCCGGTTTCTTGCGGTAGTGAGTAGAGCGTGGTATCCCACAGGACAACGTGCAAGGGGGCTTTCTCGATACCTGGTTCTCTCTGGGTGTAACGATAATGCCAGGGCGCCACGATAATTTCGCGTAAGAATGGAGGGCAGCACGGGCATTAGACATGGAGGACGGATCGGAGAAGCCGCATCTCCTTTATCGCGATCTTGACTGCTGACTGTACCATATTATACCGTCGTCGCTAACACTTGCCTCGAAGCCTCTCTCTATCTCGAGGCTTTGGACTCGTGGCAGCCTCTCGGTTCCCTCGTCGACCCGCAACAGTGGATTCATAGGCGCCAGTTAAGTACAGAGCTCGAGAGCCGCGTTCCGTCGAAAATGAATTTCGTAATTAGCGGCCTGTTGATACAGAGGACTCTTTGGGCCTTTTGCACGATGACCCATCGAAGCGAAGGTACCATTAGGACATCCGGGTAGGAGATGTCAGTCTCAGGTTCGGCTGCTGATCGACACCGATGGACTGCAGACAAATGGCAAGGCTGACTAGATGGGAGATCTGATCTTTGGGCCAGGGTCATGATTGAGAAGAAACAGGCGACGTACTTGAAGATACAGAGAGATATTGAATTGGTTGTAAGATTCGTGTCCGAGAAGGTTTGTTATTCAGACAGAGTACATCCAGGAAAACAATTTATTTGATTCAAATAAATATGTATTTCATTTAAGTTACTACTTACTTAAGTTAAATAAATATTTATTTAAATCTAATAAATATTTTACTTAAACCAAATAAACGATAGTCGTAAAATAAATTATTTTTATGGGTGTAAATGTGGTAAATATGGACCGGACCGTATATAATTGATTCACAGTGTTAATAGGGGTTGATATTGACTACTTTTTCCCTACATGAAAACGTCATTATTATTTTTTTTTTTTCAAAAAATCTAATAAAATTCTATGCAGAAGGCAGCTTCTTCGTAGACCAGATGGGGACTCTCGAGACATCGATCGAAGGTCTATCTCTCATGAGCGCTCTCCGCCCAAAACTGATTGTCTTCGTTCCGTATCGTTTTGTCGATGCGCATCAGCGACATACCGGCGCAGCAATGTCCCAAACGTCGGTGAAAGTATCGACATCAGGCCCGATGTTCGGTGCTAACCATGTCGAGTGAGATTGCATCGCTGGTGACTAAAGAACACCGAGGCGCAACGGCGAGCAAACAGCACAGGAGGCGGGAGAGACCAACGGGCTACCGCGATTGCGGCTCTATAAGTCCGGCTGGTTCCTTGCACAAACACGCGGATAAGACTTGTTTGCAGCAAACGAAAAGACATATTTTTCGTTTTCAAGAAAATCTGTACGCGGATCTGGCGTGGACACATAAAAATGCAAGTCGTGCGCAGCCGCTCTTTCGCTGGCTCGGTTAGCTCTCCCGACCGGGCTATGGCCACGGCTGGCCCTCGTCTCTCCCCCTTGGCTTCTCCGCTACCCGCCCTCCGCCGCGACATGGGTGTTTTATGGCCGACAGCTTTGCGTGTTTCGTGGTAGGCATTATTTTTCCTCCTAAACTCCGTTATACCTGGAACAATGGAGAGATTAAAACGTAAAATATGATCCCGGGGGGGTATATACGGGGCTCGCGGTGCGGTTCGCGCGCTCGCGGGCTGCCCTCTCTCTCTTCCCGGCTCGCATACTACGGTAAATTTGGCATTTTTTTCGGACGTGCACCCGACGAGAAAAAAAACGTGTCGCTCGCAGCACGAACGCTCGACGGAAGAATGGGGCT
This sequence comes from Ichneumoninae sp. B BG-2022a, assembly GCA_030522725.1. Classification (NCBI taxonomy): domain Eukaryota; kingdom Metazoa; phylum Arthropoda; class Insecta; order Hymenoptera; family Ichneumonidae; species Ichneumoninae sp. B BG-2022a. The sequence goes on along the minus strand of JAPYZD010000186.1, from coordinate 41,353 downwards.
AGAGAGAGTGCGCGGACTACCATTCGAATCTTTGATTCTAACGCGTGCTCCGACGAAAATTCAAAATCTCAAATAACTAAAAAATCTCAAAGTGATTTGCACAATTACTTTCTCATGTATTACGGTTTTGCTCATAACTTCCTCTATGATTATTCCGTTCGGCCGTTTTGACTTCCTCATGGGGGAAGCTATAATTAAAACACAATAAAAAAAGTTTTCAGGCAACTTTTAATCCAATCTTCAGCGTTGATTACGAAATTATAACTTATTTTAGTCTTTGCGTGATGTTTGCGTGTTGCGGGAAGCAAAAATATAGAAATCGTGAAGCAAACGTGTCTACTTTATGTCCCACTAGGTTTAATAACTTTGATTTATCTGATGGAGTAATCGGAAAAACGTTTGTACGTCGTGTCGGATAATCAATCATTCTCACTCAGTTGTTCTTGTCCGATTGAAAAAAAGAAAGAAAAAAAGAAACCATATTCTAATGTCTACACCTCGTGAATAGCGAAGAAAAGTCGCTTTGCGAGACACACACGTCAGCCAGCTGTCGTTAGAATGCTAATAATAAATGCATCGTCGAGGAATAATAATAACAAGAATATCAGCGGAGCAGTGAGAGTCGTTCGTAGACGGTCTACAGAAACCGTCGAGTTGCCGGTGAAGTGTTATATACGTGTTATACACACATGGACGGAGAGGCGTACGTATACTCAAGCTGGAAATATATGCGTGGCTGTGTGCTTGGGAAGGACCCGGGGCTGCGCCTCATGTTTAAATCAGCGATAACGAGAAGCCTCGGTGACATATGTCACTGTCGCTGTCAGCCGGCTACACAATCAATATAGTTGCCTGCTCGCGCTCTCGTATACGCTTTTCAGCCTTCGGGCCGCGCGTAGACGTCGTACGTATCCTCCGGCCCTCGAGATAATGTATTCGATACGTGACTCCGTATTGGACAAATACAAAAGCGCGTCCGGTTAAACCAGCGGCGAGGATCTGTCGATCTTTCGAACGATCGATACTCCTCCCAACGTCTCCGCTCGTCGCTATGTCAATTTTTTTCTCCCCCTCCCGCCCCAATGAAAAGATCACGCAGATGTGGGTTCATTCTTTTTTTTTTAACCTATCGACATGAAGCGTGACGGATGGGTATTCTAAATCGAATCGAGAACTCGATGAGTATCGGAAATCGTTACCGCAAGATTGTTAAAATTTTAGGGATGATTATCGCGTCGAGGCTGAGGTAAAAGCGCCATTATATTTTATGCGCAATCCGTCCGTCGCTCGGAGGCCACTTTTGCTCCGAGGATATTACCCGCACGTAGAGACACTACGAAATTTTCTATGTGGATTCATCAATCACACTTAACGGGTCTTCGACGATGTTCTCGTCATGCAGTTCCGATCGAAGTCGAGACGGACGAGGGTCGTCCACGTCATCCCTTAAAAGTCGCGCGCGGCTTCTCGATCGGGGGCAATTAATCCTCGGTGCGGACGTCGATGATGAAGTGCCGCGCATTGGACGTCTCCGAGACGGAGGCGCAAAATTTAATGACCCGCCGCGTCATCCTTAGCGAAGAATGTTCTATACCGTTCGGACATTTATAGATACTCGTCGGTGCGGCTCTCATGGAACATTGATGGGTTGAGAGAGCAAGGTTCGAATCTTTATTATCTTATGGGTACAAATTATTTTTGGAAATGGTGTTACACAAATGTTGTGTTTCCGGATTGCATTTCCTAAATGCATCTCTTCATCGTGCACAATACAAGGTAAAAAATAATTTCGAGGTTTCGTAAAAATAATTATGTTAAATAAGCGATAAACTTGTTTGTTCGGATTTGAAAATAAAACAATTCTTTCATTCCCCGTGTCGTTAACAATTTTAGTTTGTACTTTTGTTTGTAAAACTGGGGCCGGATAGTGCGATGGAAAAATTAATAAATAAAAAAATTGTGACAAAATTGTGAAAGTTATTGTCAAAAGTACAAACTTATTTTTTCTGTGCAGATCGTGGAACTCCGACGGCAAAGATAACAACGAGAAAAAAAAGAAAGAAAAAACTAACAAAAACTGGAGAGTAACTCGTCGAATTCGATCAATTTTTATCGTACGATTCGATAGCGTCATGCTTACCTATGAATGTTCTATACTTGTTCGAACATTTATAGACACACGGTCCTCGCCTCCCATGGAACATCGATCGGATGAGCGAGGATGATTCGAGTCTTTATTTCCTTATGGATACAAACTATTTTCGGAAATCGTGTCATATAAATCTTTTCTCTCCGGATTGCATTTCCTAAATGCATTTCTTCGTCGTGCACAACATATCACGGTATCCCGACAGCAAATGAAAACGAAAAAAAAAGAAACCAACAAAAACCGGAGAATAACTCGTCGAAATCGATCAATTTTTATCGTACGATTCGGATAGCGTGTCCATAAAGAACGGTGCAATATTTTTCGAACCATCTCGAGCCGGCGTTCCGCAAGGTTGAGCGGTGAACGAAAACGAAAAATTATTGTGCACGGCCGAGTGGTCGTAAAACGCGCGTGTCACGTTGTCTCCGTTGAAGGGGTGTACACTGTACGATACACTAGGTCTATAGTTGTTACCTATGGAAGAGGCGAGTGCGGAGTAAGTGTAACTACGGCCAGGCAGAAGCAGCACCCATACAGCTCATACGTCAGAGCTCCCGAGACCCCTGTGCCATTTCGAGCAAAGTTCTCTCTCCTCGCGTAGTTCCATGGGGAGTAACGCGGGAAAAGGAGACCTCTATGATTTATTACCCGCCGCAAATTCTGTTTCTCTCGGCCCCGCGGAGCTCTAACCGCGTTTGCGTTCATCCATCTTTTTCCCTTTCACGGCTCACCGGGCAGGATCGTCCTGCTTCTATGTGTTAGACAACGCACACAGTACAGCGCGTATGCACGTATACGATGATGATTCCCCGCGCCTCTCACCCTTTTCCTCGCCACATATAGCTCCCGCTGCTGTTCCACGCCATCTCTCAAAGTGACTGACTGCCTCCTCTATTATCCGCTTGTCAGCATTTTTACACTTTTATTCTACGGGCCCCGAGTTCGGTTCGAGTTCTTCTCTCTCGGCCATTGTCGCCCGAGCTCGCCGATAGACCGGAGCGCGCACACACACATGCACACACACATGCACAAAAGTGCCCCCGCTTCGGCCCCGTGCAAATACGATAAATGTTGCACCGTTCATTGGCACACTCGTTCTCGAATCGAAGCGTCATGATAGATGAATGTAACTGCGGCTCATTCGGTCGGACACACTGCACTACTGACTGTGTACACAGTCGACCGGACGCGCGCAGACTTTTCTCTCTCGATTCCTACTGTACAAACGTCTGCGCTCCAGTTTAAACATTCATTAAAAAAAATATTATTATTATTATTTTTTTTCACAAACTCCATTGAACGTTGTCCGCGAGAAAGGCCGCTGGAACAATGCGCTTCAATAATATTTTTATAACAGTCCGCTGTGAGAACAAAACGATTATTTCCTATACCCTCGTCATAGCACCGCGTCGTATGCACGGGCAACCCATTCGCCGGCACTGGTCTCACCTATTGTGCAAACTGTGTAATACGGGTCTATCGATTTTTTTTCTTCACAAACAAGCCGTGAAAGTCAGCGGCGAACGGTGCACACGCGGTATACGCGAAATCACCCCGAGTCTACCCGGCAATTTCGTGTAACATAAATCGCGTGGCGTGCGAAGGAGGCGTTAAGATCTCGGCAAGGTCAAGAATTAGAGACCTGTCGAGATCGTTACCGTTCACCTGCGATTATACTTTCCTCTCTTGTAATTCACCCCGTCGAGAGCGAGAGAGAGAGAGAACCGGAGAACTTACGGCGAGTATTATTGCCTCACAGTCAGCGGCACCTGCAATTTTCAGCCTCGTTTTCTAGGTCGGTTGAAGCCACGAAAAAATAAAAAATAAATCGCCCGATTTTGCCACGTGTCAAGGATTTTCCCTCACGGATTCTCGCCTATTCGAGAGATAAAAAAATTAAGGCCTCGCGGGAGTTATTGCAAAAACTCATTAACGTGATTCCGCTTTGAGGTGTCGCGAGCCGGATTTGGCAATTTCCGGTTTTCGTCGGAACGATTCTCGGCCCAGATCTTGTTCGTGCTCGTGGCAGCTTTCTTTCTTCGAAGCTCCCGAGTCACCGTACGTCCGTTCGTGCCGAGTGTAATTTCACTCAAGAGGGTTCTTTAGTGCACCCAAAATCTAAGATAACGAATGGCCGCGTTATTGCCCCGATATAAATTCGTCGCTAACTTTTCGTCGACGCGCGGACCCCGCACGGAGAAAAATAGTTCTGTATCTCTAAATCTCTCTAACAAAATGAAGATCGTTAATATCTTCTATCTAGATATCTAGATATTATTAGATTAGATTTATACTTATATTATCTAGATATGGTTAATATCTAATAATTTATTGTTGTGGCGGCAAAAATATTTGTTGCTAGAGCAAAATATTTGTTGCCAGATCAGAATATTTGTTGCCAGAGAAAAATATTTGTTGCCAGAGAAAAATATTTGTTGCCAGAGAAAAATATTTGTTGCCAGAGAAAAATATTTATTGCCAGAGCAAAATATTTGTTGCCAGATCAAAATATTTGCTGCCACAACAAAATATTTGCTGCCACAACAAAATATTAGCTGCCACAACAAAATATTTGCTGCCACAACAAAATATTTGCTGCCACAACAAAATATTTGCTACCATAACGAAATATTTTGTTGTCCCTATGTTGACCAGCTAAATCAGTTACGGTAACAAAATTCTTGTTGTCCTGACAATTTTTTTTTCTCCGTGCAATTTCAATCAAGTGCCCAGAACGTCGTTGTTTTACAACGCGACTAAAGCAGCCCCTGCGAGAAAACGAAGTCCGGTAAGACGGGTGGATTATGCGAGATTGGCCCAGCATAATGCCAAAAATCTACCGGGCGGGCCACGGTGTCCTAATCCGGTGGGACAATGGCTTGTGAAATGATCACATTGTCAAAACAGTGGACTAGCGAAAAGTTCAACGGGAGAACAAAATTTATTTCGAGCCGGAGTAATAAGCCTGACGCGAAATGGGCGACAGTTCCCCGCCTTCCGTGTTCGACACCTCATCGATCCGCAGGACACCTTTCCCCCGCGGCTCGTTTATTGCGGGCACCGATCGACATTGTCCCGAAGGATTTTGTAACAGGCGTGTTTATTCCAGCGCACGGTCGTTTATTGTTCCAATGACGTTTGGGGCTTCTCATCACCTGGGATTGTCTCGAATCGAAGCATATTCCAGTTTTATTGGGATCGTGCAAAGAACCACCTCGATCGACTGTCGGGGTTGCAAGGGTGCGCGGATATCGAAAGAATCGAACGCTCCAGTGGCCGCTTCGAGAGATCGTAAATCAATCGAAAAGGGAATGACGAGAGCCAGGTAGGAATTTCTATTTTTACGGCCTAAAAAAGTAGAGCAAGGAAACACCAGAATAATACGAGCCCGTTACACATTGCAAGCTGGCTGTTACTTTCGTTTACTGCATGCGATAACGACGCTCGATTCCACGAAGCTTTCGACACAGCGCTCGGGCGATGGTCGCAAAAATAATCATTTTTAGCGTGTACTCGCGAGGAGACACTTTATTTACAATCGAGCATTTTATCGCAAGCACAGCCTCGCTGTCGGAACCTTTGTGGTCTCCCTGTGGGACACCGGGGTTTTCGCGGCTCGGCTTGTACGCGAGCAGTCGTTCTCCCGAAAACGTCGGTAGACCGGACGAGCGGCGAACTTCAAAGTCCACCATATTAGCTGCGAGCCCATTCGTCAGCGTCAGAACGTCGGGGACTCGACTTAAGGTAGTTAGCGCCGCCGGTCCTGCTGGGCACACCCGGTTTGTACTGCCACATCCTAGTTTCGAGTTTCCGAAAGAAATTTTCAGCACTTCGAGTTCTATGTAGGGGAGAGCGGGGCAAAATGGCACAGTGGGGCAAAACGGGACAGCGGGGGCGAAAGTCAGTTTTCCAATAATTTTTGGATGCCCCATTTTGTCCCAACGATACATCCAGATTTTCAAGACCGTTTTGCCCCACTTGCCATCACTGTCACCATCCAAAAGTTATTTTTAAATTGCCTTTTCTTCCTTTACCCCGTTTTGCCCCACTGTCCCATTTTGCGACGCTCTCTCTCCCCTACTGTACTACACAGAGAAAAAAAATGAATTCTGTCGATAAAATGTACTCTTACGGGTGAGGAAAAAAATGTTTGGCTGATTAAATTAACCGGCCGTGGAATCGAATGTTTCGTTACTTACGGCAATTATCTCGTTCGATCAACCAAAAATTTGCTCATTTTGTTGACTCAATCTATTTCTTTTTCTCAGTGTATATTCATTTTTTTAAGCTCTGGAAGATGCGAAGTGCAAGATACTTCGTAAAATTTTTTTTAGGAAAGTAAGAAAAAAAATTTATCGGTAGTTAATGCAATTCGTATTATCAAGTTTTGCGACGGAAGTATTTTGCGGTCTCGGTGTGGATTTTATTGAATACAATTTCTATACCGCGTTAGCCGCGGCGGCGATATTGCCCCTGCTGGCTGTTAACGACCGCGGGGGTAAACGGTAACGAGTTTTCAGTCTAAATTACGTTTGCCGGCCGAGAACGAGTAGCGAGCATACCATTGCATTTCTCAGTTACCGTACCGTAGCTGCGGCGACGGCATTCCCCCGTGCCAGCCCGAGGAGCAACGGCGTTCCGTCGCTAATTATTGTTTGCCGCAACTATGCGAGTGCGGCACTCATCTGCTGTATCCCCGCATGTACACTGTATTATATGTGGGCGCGCGTGTTCCTCCGCCGGTCCAACCATACGCGTATCGTAATAATTCGTCGCAATTACTGTTGTAACATAGTTAACCTCTCGAACGCTATATCTTTACTTCTTAAGTAGCTACTACGAGCCGATCGAGCGATCGTGTACGAGTTCCCATAATGCGCTGCGTATATAATCATACCATTCGCGTTTCTTTTCTCGCGTTTCGCCGCTCGCGCGCGATTCCGCGGTATCAAGTAGCAGAATGTACGCAGCCGCGGCGCGGAAAAGGCACTCGCGAGAGTGTCGGACGGGCTTCCACTGACGGTCAAGACGCGTTAAGAATCTAATCGAATTTCTTGGCCGAGCGGCGGGTTCCAGTCGAGTGGTAATTAGCCCGAGAGAAAGGAAGACGCTAACGAAGCACCGCATCGCGATCTTTTACCTGCCGGTGTCGAGATCAGCCGCGCTTATTTTACCTGCGGTATCATCGGCTCCCTCTCTCTCTCTCTTTCTCTCTCAGCGTCTGACGGGAACTCTCGTAAAAGTATGCGCGGTATCTCGCGGCCTATCACGCTGCACGCCCCTTCAGACAAATCTTCCTTCAGATTCTAGACTCGACTGAGCTTGGCCGCATTCACATATCTCGGACGACGTCCTCAAGGATATCTTTCAGTGGATATTTTTCAATCCAGTTTATTTTCATGTGGTAGAATTTGTGTTTGAAATGTGTTTGAAATTTGTTTGAAATTTGTTTGAAGTTTGTTTGAAATTTGTTTGAAATTTGTTTGAAATTTGTTTGAAATGTGTTTGAAATTTGTTTGAAATTTGTTTGAAATTTGTTTGAAATTTGTTTGAAGTTTGTTTGAAATTTGTTTGAAATTTGTTTGACGTTTGTTTGAAATTTGTTTGAAATTTGGTTGAAATTTCGTAAAAATCGTGAACCGATTGTTACTATTAGTTCTATCAGTCCCTCACCAGGTGTGTTCCGGACTTTATCGGGACTCCGTGTAACGCTCAAAAGTGTCAACCCAGGCTGTCCCGCAATTCCGTCGGAAAGAGATATGGCTGTGTGAAGATCCAAAAAATTGCAACATTTACCAAAAAATTACTCTTGCAACAAACGCTCATCATTTCGAGCCCATGCCCGATGTATCTATCCCCCGGCTTATCACGAATCCGTCGCACATTGGAGTCCCGCCTCACTGTCTCATATGAAAATTTGCGCCAGAATAAAAAAAGTCTGTCCCCAATACTACAGCGAAGAACATCATACACGTTTGCTTTTGAACTTGGAACTACCGTAGCGCGCTCTTCGTCACCCTGACTATCCGAGTCCACGCATGCGGTCCTGCGGTGTAACGTGCTCGTACCTAACACCACTACAGCGATATCTGCGGCAAGGTGGCCGAGTCAGGCCCCGGAGAGTCGGCGATAATTAAAACGCTTTCACGAAATTGTAGGCAAACAGCGGCTAAGTGGCTGTCATTCGTGACTCGTGGTGGAAGTCGGTAAGTCGTACGGCGAGCAATCAATCACCCGCAAGGCCCCCTTCTCCTCATCGTCGTATCTCCCCTACCGAAGTCTCCCCTCTTGGCTGTTTCTCTGTCTCACCACGGTCGCTCAGACCCATTACATTTCTATTTTGAAAGCTGCTTATTAAGCGGGACCGGCTGGTGAGGAGACGGACAGGTTTGACGGTATAAAATATCGGGTTGTCTCTAGGTGGTTGTGTGCCGATGGCGTGGCGGTGCTGGGCTCTCTCACTGTGCCTTCCTTCTCTCTCTGCATCGTGGAGTGACCACACCGGAGCCCGACGCCAGCTCAATGTACCCGAGAGAAAGGTAAAAAGGGCGCGATAGAGGGGGACACGCTGTTCCGCGTCGCGCCCGGGGTGCCGAGTGAGATAGAGACGGATAGAGAGAAAGGCTGTGTAAAAGCGGTGAAATATCAAAGCCGGGATGGGAGCTGTCATCGTCGGGCCAACATCATGGGTGGCGTGTTGAATTAGAATGCCTCCCGAGTCCCCTCTCTGCCCGAGCACATCCTAGCCAGCCCCCCTCCGGGACACACGGACGGAACCCCGCCAGCGTCAACCACCACCTCGCGCAAAACGCAGCGGTGCAACTCGACGTTCAGCCCGCCCCACCCTGACCAACCCGCCACGACGATAACCGTTTGGAGGGGATGAAAACTACGGTCGACAGGTTTTCTATCTTTCTCCGGCACGGCACAAAAGTGGGGGAGTTCTCGCCACCAGGAGTCGCTGCGCTCGAACTCCCTCCACTCCTCCGTCGCGTCCTCCCCGACGCTCGCTCCGAACTCCACTATTTCCCTGGATCTCGTACGGTGCACATCGTCTCTCGTTGTCGCAGCGTACGTACCTTCGAGTGTGTTTCATACATCGGTTATCGCACATAGATACACTGTGCGCGCGAATTTACTAAAAAAAACATAAAAATAATATTCCGGCTCATCACGTCGTCGTCCCGAACAAGGATACTTATCGGTAACGCAGAGTGAAAGAATCGTTCGATACTCCGCCGAAGTGTTCGCCAAGCTGATGTGTGTTTTAGTTATTTTTTAAAAAGTGTTATTGTGCAGTCGATTGTAAAATAACGACACGAAAACAAACAAAAAAAATAGTGATTTGAAACAAATGGTTGTGCTTGAGGAAGGCGGTATGCTGACCACCGGACACAATCAGTACTTACAACCGGATTATCTCTCTCCGCTTCCAACAACGGTTAGTATAGTCATTCGATTGAATATATATATATGTACACATTATATATATATATGCGTGGATTATACATTGTCGTGGATCAAGACGAAACGTATGATTGAATTGGAGCACGTTTCCCCGAAGAGTACGAATTCCCTGCTCCAAAATCTCAATTTCCACATTACTCCGAAATAGACCTTGGCGTCCCCGAATATCCGTCTTTGCTAATTTCGTTTCGTTGTGCATTGTTCATGTTACTTATCTTTCTTCTTCGATTCATTTGATTACAGTTGGACGCGAAGAAGAGTCCGCTGGCGATGCTCGTGCAGACCTGCAGTCAGATCGGCGCCGATTCGCCGACGAAGCCGTTGATCTCGCCGCTGGAGAAGACGCCGAAGGGTATGTCGGGTTCGAACTCGAGATCGCCGCCGGCCTCGAAGATGGACCGTACGCGCTCGAGTCCGTCGGAGCCGAAGCCGTTGGGCTTCAAGCCGTACGAGACGAACGTGCTGTCGAAGAAGTCGTCGAGCGACGACGGCAGGCCCGCCTCGAAGGCCAGTGTGCACAGTGTCAGTGGCCAGGAGTGTGTCAGTGTCGCAAGTGATAACAACAACGTCGAGAAGAAATCGACGGGAAGCCGTACGCCCCTCGGTAGGAAATCGGCGTCGCCGATAACGCACGGCACGAACACGACGACAGCGGCGAGTCACAGTCCGTCGGGCGACCGCAAGACACCGGGTTCGTCGCACGAGCGCGAGAAGACCAACGATTCACCGAGGAACAACAGCGGCGCGAGTCCGATAATACGCTCGGGAATGGAGATCCTGTCGGGTGGCGGACATCCCAAGGACCTCGGTGCCTACAAGCACGGTTTGGGTGGTTTCGGTGCGGGCAATCCTCTGTGCTGTCCTCCGGGCCTCGCCGAGAATCCGGCCTTCAGGCCACCGTTCGCCGGAGCCTCGCCGTTCTCCCATCATCACGCGGCCGCGGCCGCGGCCCTCCTCGGCTATCCGACGGCGGCCCCCGGCGGCGGAAGCCCCTATCTGAGCTACGCCCGCGTCAAGACCCCGTCCGGCGGCGAGGCCCTCGTGCCGGTTTGCAAGGACCCGTACTGCACCGGCTGCCAATACAGCATGCACAACGCCCAGATGATGATGGGCGCCGGTTCCTGTCCCAGCGGATGCACACAGTGCGATCATCAGAAGTACGGACTCGCCATGGCTCTCTCGTCGCTCGGTCCCATGCCGCCACCCTCGCTCTCCTATCCGCCCTCGCTCGCCGCCGGCGGGCGACCCTACGTCTGCAACTGGATCGCCGGTGACACGTACTGCGGCAAGAGATTCACCACCTCCGAGGAACTCCTCCAACATCTCAGGAGCCACACGAGCCTCGCGAGCGGGAACGATCACGCGGCGACGGCCGCGCTTCTGGGAAACCCGCACTCGCATCCGCTACTCTCGCCGTCGGCGGCGCTCCACAGAGCCGCCGGTGGCGGTTCCTACCCTGCGCCATCGCTCAGCCCCCTCAGCGCCAGGTATCATCCTTACGGAAAACCACCCACCGGACCACTGCCCGCTTCACTCGCCGCCTCGCCGTACAGCGCTTTCAACGCGCTCGGTCCTTACTACTCGCCGTACGCGATCTACGGACAGCGCATCGGTGCGGCGGTTCATCCTTAAGCGGTGAAAAAGAAAAAAAAAGAAATATGAGAAGTGAAATCGTCGATCATAGACTGGAGGGATAGCGTCGATCGTGTAAATATTAACGCGCCATGGGTGCTAACGTAAGACTCTATTTAAAAAGAATTCTATATTATATATAAATATTATATATATAAATATAAATTAAATATTATAATTGACGTTTATGGTATATATCTTGAGACAGCTAAACGTGTCGCGTTACGCAACGAACGAGCGATCCGCCGCGAGGGGGAGGGAAGGAGGGGTGAGAGATAATAAAGGGAGTTAAGAGGAGAGAGGCTGGTGTCATGCATACTGAAATTATACGCCTATTAAAATCCGATCGTTTCATGAGCGGCTGTTTAAATTCAACGAATGCGCTTCGCGATCGTCAATTTTCGGTATAAATTATACCGACGGGCGAATCGCGCGTCTTTCAACATACTTGCTTTTGAAAACAAAAAACGTTTCGCTATTCGACCTCGTAAAATTGTCGCTCGCATCCGGTCGACGCAACAAAAATTTAAAGAATAAGCAAGAAAGAACGAAACAGAAGAGGGAGTAAAGAGAGATGTAAAATTCCGTGAAACAATGAATGAGAATCGCGCGCAGGTAGAGAAAAGGCTTTCGACCAGCCGAGGCTGGGGGATGCGCTCCATGTCCATGATACAACTGTGATATTATATTATTCTTTCGAGGAGAGACACGAGCGAATTTCACAAAACTCGATTTGTCGCGGTGAACTTCGCTCGGTCGCGCAACACACGTCGTTTCGTTCTGTCGCTGTTGCAAACAAAAAGAAAAGAAAAATACGTTTCGGCATAGATACAGCAAAGATCGCGGGGAGGAGCGCAAGATATTCGTATCCGATCATCGAGAGAAAGAGAGCTGAAGAGACATTCGGAAGTGAAGTTAGAAAAGAAAAGAGGGACGTCGAGAGTAAAAAAACAATGGAATGAAAGGTAGCTGTCCACTTGTCAGATAATATTTTATCGGTGCACTTTCTCAGTGTATTACGATACGTATGTCTCATTCACCACCCACACAATGTAAATATGAACAAAACGAGAAGAAAAGATGAAGAAAAAAAAATTGTAAATATATATCGTTGAGTTTCTCATACCGCTTTAATAAACACGTTTGCAGAATTACGTACACACCGATTGTATTATGTTTTATTTTATGTGTATTATACCTCCTCTTTATGCCGGTGATATTCAACGGTGCCTTGCCGGGAGATGCCGAGAGCGGGATAAGCGCGTTACTTATCGTCATTACCCTGTGCCGTATCCTTCCGGTAGTAACCGGAACGGCACGGCGACGGTACGATATCGTCCCCGTCGTCGTCATAGTCGTGGCTATACACGCTCGGCCACCCGTCCACCCAACTTTCATAACTCGCCTTTATCCTCTCGAAGCGTCGAGAGCAACCGGAGGATAGCAGCAGTAAAGGTTAACGTGGGCGTTTGCGTGTAATGGAATGGATGTCTCGCGTGAGGAACACATAAAGGAGAGAACTCGTGCGGCGTTGCTGAGGCATCGAACAGCACAGAGGCTGTCCCGTTTCGTTCTCCGTCTCGTTTCTTCCTCCGTTCGGGCGAGCACTTGACGCCATCCGCAGAGGAAGAGAGCAAAGGTTCCCTCGCGTTCTTCGCCGCTGGTGGTGGTGCTCCTGCTGCTGGTGGTTGGCGGTGGTGCGCCGAGAGTCGGAGTCCCAATCCCCGGGGCACCTAGAGAGCAAATTTATTTCTTTCATTACCAGCGTAGCCGCTCGTGAGTTCTCGGATATCAGGGCTGCGAGGCGGGCCGCATAAATCTGCAGTCTGCAGCCTCTTCGCCGCTCTCTCGCGAGAAGCGCGCAGAAAGATCCACCGATGGGGGCCTCGGGGCGTGCGGTACGGGGAGCGGGACGAAGCGGAAAGAACGATCGGAGGGCGGGGGTGTCAAGAGGCAGCTGAGAGAAAAATGGGGAAGGGACGTGGGACAGGCGAAAAGCCAGAGGAAGAGGCACACTGCGGCATCACTCTCGCCACCCCTCTTACATAGAGCGTCGTCGCGATCATCGTCGTCGTCGTTGTCGTCGTCGTCGGTGGCGTCGCCTCAGCTGGCTCAGCACGCCCGTGAAATATTTCGGGGTGATTTTACCCCGAGAATGAATGGCCGCCTATATTTTCCTCGGCCATTCTTCGGATTGGAATTCCTGTTATTTCGGGCCATTACGCAAGTCGCTGAATCTCAATTAGTAACGTGTCGTTGAACATACGCATACATCGCGAGTTTCTTTTTTTTATTTATTTTTTTTCTCGTATTTCTCGTTGTATTTGTCGCTTGCGGTGTGCCTCACGCACGCAACCATTATACTGCATGATTTACATTCGCGGATGTACGTATTGGTGGAGCCGCGATATATATATCTACATCGTCGGTCTTTCCCCTCTCGAGAGCCGCCGGTATACCGAGGCACCGCGTTCTTCGTCGTGTCGTGACTTTCATAACTGAGATTTCGCCTGTTCCTCTATCCGGCACTGCTACAGCCGACGCCACGAACTGTCCGACCGGCGATCGTTATTCATGCCGGCTGCATTTGCATACAATGCCGTTGAAAAGAGGAACTACATCAACGTCGACGCGTATATGGTTCCGCATGAATTTTACGCCAATCGCCCGACGGATCCACCGCCTCACGCTTCGCGTGATCGCGGATCCTTTTTCGCATCTACTGTCAGGTTATTGTTTTTTTTTCTTTTATTTTTCAAATATGTAATGCTACTGCCAAAGGTAATGAGAAGTGATGTTGATGTTTATTGTACGCGCAATCGACGACAGGTAATCACAAATAAATAGTCAATCACAAATGGAGTACGTGAACTTAATTTGAAATATGATTATGGCAGGTGGAGAATCTACTGTCGGGTTATTGTTTTTCTTTCTTTTATTTTTTAAATATGTAATGCCACTGCCAAAGGTAATGAGAAGTGATGTTGACGTTTTATTGTGATTATCTGTTGCGCAATCGGCAACAGATAACCACAAATAAATTGTCAATCACAAATGGAGTACGTGAACTTAATTTGAAATATGATCATGGCAGGTGGAGAATCTACTGTCGGGTTATTGTTTTTTTATTTTTTAAATATGTAATGCTACTGCCAAAGGTAATGAAAAATGATATTGATGTTTATTGTACGCGCAATCGACAACAGATAATCACAAATAAATTGTCAATTAAAAATGGAGTACGTGAACGTAATTTGAAATATGATCATGACAGGTGGAGAATCTACTGTCGGGTTATTGTTTTTTTTCTTTTATTTTTTAAATATGTAATGCCACTGCCAAAGGTAATGAGAAGTGATGTTGATGTTTTATTGTGATTATCTGTTGCGCAATCGGCAACAGATAATCACAAATAAATTGTCAATCACAAATGGAGTACGTGAACTTAATTTGAAATATGATAATGGCCGATGGAGAATATCGTAAGAATTATCAATGTTGACATGACGAAGTAATGAAACACAGGAAAGATTCATTTTTCCGTTGCGGTTTCAATTCTGTAGAATTTCCTTCAAAAAAGTCCTTCATGTAATTCCACAAGACGACCAACTATTTCAAGAATCTACTTACAGTGGTTGCTGCAAAGTTTTTTCTTTACCGCGCTCTCTCTTTCTCTCTCTCTCTCTCTCTCTCAGCAAATATTACGGTAACAGCTCTCCTAATTCTGATAAGATGATAAGGGAGCCGTCAAGCCGACGACTTGTTTAAATTTCCCCACGGTGTAACACACATCCGTCCGTCTGTCCGTCAGTCTTATCGCGAAAACTTATATACAGCAACAACTACCTACGGCACGGTACCCTATAATTTTCCAAGCAGTCCACGCCTACGGTTCGGTGGAACGCCGAGGTGCCAGCGAACAAATGACGGTTATAATACTCTATGCGTCCTACACTTACCGTAAAATGTATGTACGCCAAGGGTCTCGTACTGGCTGCTCTCGTACTCGCCCCGAAGGTTCTCCAGACTAATGGAGAATTCAATCTTCGCGTGACCGCACGAGCGGCCTCTTCTTGCTTTCGTTCGTCGGATCGGTGATTTCGTGGAAAGCGTTCGTAGCCGGGCGTACCTCACGTGCTTCTTAAAACGCGATTCATGTCTTCATTGCCGAGAGCCCGAGTGATACGAGCGGCTTATCCGCTGTTCCGCTCGTACGAAGGCGATACACGAAAGTCGTCTGAAGAACGAGTATCGAAAAGTTCCCGAAGACATTCGGAGGTGATATCCACGTGTGGCGCCCGGCCCAACCGCATACAACGCGGAAGGGAAGTGCGGAGGATGGGAACGACGAGTGTTCATGGTAAACGCGGTCCCGGAGTCCCGCGCCGTCTATCAGACATCTTGGCCGAGAACGTGGCGGAGTCTCGCTAGTCAGCGCAGACAATGTACCACATCAATAACGCGGCCCATGGATAAAAGCGACTCATACATCGTACTCTGACATATCGTTTGTAATAAAACACAAAGGGGGCCTTCTCGCTTGTTCGGGCTCTTTCTCTTTCTCCTCGGCTCCGACTCTGTTACCGTTCCTCCTCGTCGTTACCAACACCGCCATCGGCATCTGTGTACCGGGCCCGGGTCGTCTCTCCGTCGCACTCGATTTTCTCCCGGTCTCGTCGTTCGTCCTCGTTTCGCCCTCTCGCTATTCACGTGACGTCGCGCACATCGTCGTCTGGTCTGGTTTTCCTTCTCCGGTTATTCATTTCTATCTCGCTCTGTCCACCGTGTCGTCTCCTGTCGAGTCATACATCACCCCCTCTGAATTCGCGAGACAGCAAAGACCTGCAACTATAACTCATCCGTACCGCCTAACTGCGCTAGAGAGGCAGAAGAGCCAGAAACAGCAGCAACAGCAGGCCGAAAGTTGCACATGCACCGGAGCCCGAGGCACCCCCCGAGCTGAAATTGCGAAGCATTGAAATCGATGGGTTTCCAGACCGGAAACCGGTGTTTTGTCGGACGCAGACCCTGGCGGCTACGTCGGCTTCGTTCTCCGTGTCCCGCACACCAATGCCGCACGGTGATCAGTAACAGTTCACTATAGGTGGCAGACAGCCCTTCTCGACATGGGCGTGTGCTCCTTTTTATGCCTCGTGTTTCACAATGCCAAAGAAACTAACACTCTGTACCCACCGCTTACTTGTTTTCGGGACCCGCGAAGCTTCATTGTAGCACAAAGTTTTCCACCGGTTTCGCAGGGTGCGTCCTCGACGAACGCACAAGGTTGTACCTGCCTTACAGGAGTATTATCGTGTCTTTCACGGAAGCGAAACCAGAGCAGTTCGACAATTTTCTTTTAGAGAATTTTTTTTACCCTGAGAATATTAGGCAGTAGCAGAACGTCGGTGTCGCGTTCCGAGAGCCACCCGAGAACAGCGCAGAGGATGTTGACGATGTCACGACATCATTCACCATTTGCGCCTTCGCCAACGGGCTCGAGAGAACATTACGGTGAATATGAGAAGATTGTGAGGGAACGAAGGGATGGAAGGGATTTTCGTAGTCTTAGCAAGATAATACACACCACGTTACTTCCATCGATCACTCCGGGGGTGGCAGATGTGGCTGAGGAACGAGCGGAGAGGATTCCACGGGTGTCAGATCGCGTAAAAGACGACGATGTCTCTTCGATGAGGCTGTCTTCGGGAGGTTCCGCGCCTGGGCGTTCTTGGCTCTGGTCCGCTTCCGGTGCCGGTGCATGCCCGACGTTTCTGTGACGTCTGAAATACGGTGAGGGAAGCGGAAGAGGATGAGAGAGGCGAAAGGTGAAGGAAGAGGACCAGAGTGTCGGGTAAGCGTGCCGCGACTGCCTGGATGATGAATTAGCCCGGGTGACCTCTCCTCGTGCAAAATCTCACCTCCTCCCTTCTGCCATACTCTGACACACTGGCGGAGCGATCTCTCTCTCTCTCCCTCCCTTTCCTCTCTTGCACTCTCTTGGCAAAAGCGTTAGCGGCAGAAGCGCGGAACAGCTCCCGTGATGTCGGTCTCGAGAGATGATGGATCGTACTCCCGTCACGGAGCCATTCATCACCTCGATATATCAGGCACCCCCTTCACCTTGCTTCAGAAAGCGAGCATTCGACGGCTATCTACTCTCGCTTCTCGGAGTCAGTGATTAATGTCGATCGGGCCGCTCGGCGCGGAGCGCGCCCTGTTATTCGACCTCACCTCTTCTCTCCTCTTTCTCTCCGCTCTTCACGAATTCGATTCATTTTCGCTCGCTTTTCTTCTCTCGACGCTCCCGGCTGAACGTTAACTTCTCGATTTTTCTTTCTCGACGTACGCGAGCACGACGCACAGCGAACGAAAGATGTGGCTCAATCGATCGTCGATGCGGAAATCATCCTAGTGGCTTCCGATGAGCTCGAGGTCTTTGGTTCGAGACTCGACGAGGGATTCGTGATATGTGAGGGTGGGATGAAATCTGATTTTATTTTACTTTCTTTGAGCGAACTCTCGAGATTTCGTGCCACCGACGTTCTATCAAATAAGTTTCTAGTTTTATTTAAATCATACTGCATTTACGAGTTTGGGATCTCTCAAGTGGTTCAATGAAGCGTGACCAAATTTTTGCGACGCCTTGAAAGGAGCGTAACGCACATTCGTCAAAGAATTTTAACAAATTCTTTCCGACCGTTCTTTCGGTCTGGTATTACATTATTCATCATTTTAAAAAACTGTTTCGTACATGGAAACTCCGTGCTTCAACGGTTTGACAAACAATTCCGTCGAAGCACTACAAATTTATCAGCCGAGGTAACACCTCGAATAGCGAATAGATACTTACGCGCGTCTCCTTAAAGGAGTACCCTGGGCGGCTATTCAACTCTTCAGGCGCACTCAGAAGTAGCAAAACATGGGTACGATTCTTCTCATTTGTACTCATATTAATGGTATTGTGTAAGACTCTAATGGTACGCACTGCTCGCTCGCTTGCCAACTGCTCATTCGACCATTCAAGTTTCTTTTCTTCTCGTTGTTGGTTTTTTTTTTCGTTGTAGTTATCACGACTACCAGCATCTTGTTTGTGAACCAACAGCAGTCTTGTTCCTTTTCTTTCCATAGCTCGTAATTGCGTTAAATTATTGGATCAAGCATAAAGGAACGAGAGTTATCTCTCAATCTAAAGTCTCTCTCGGCGCACAAAGGAGCCGACGGAGTAATTGTGATTGGTGTAACGGAGAGCTACAGCAACGGACAGCAGTAGCTATGTAGTACCGCCGAGAGATCTTGTGCCCGGTTAGCTGACGGCTGGATATACGCAATGTGTCTCTGTCCAGAGCCGCGGAACGGTCCCCCGTACACACTCTATCACGAGATGGAACGCTCCGCGGGCTGTCTATTAATGACAATTAATGTTTTTAGGCGAGTGATCTACGAGGGTCAGCGGACCCACGAAAACCTCGGTTTCTTCTCTCCTCTTCTCGAAGAGCTGAGGTAACCGACGGCTCGCTCACAAACACCGACGAGCATGCGCACACAGACACGCAGGCGCTCTTTCCTGTCCGCCAGTTTGATCGATGTCGCAAAAAATCACGGAACTCTCTTACCTCGTTAAGCCCGAACTTGTTCGCTCTTTCCGTCTCTCTCAGCTAGTCGGCCTCTCCACTTGGGGAATATGAATTATTCCCACGTTGAAAGGAAACATTTTTCGAGTTACCTGAGCGATAACTGACCAGGCTATTTTTCGCTAAATTTTGTCACTTTATTATCCTTTTGATATTTTTTAGCGGACGAAATACTTGTCCATGAACCTGTCCCGACGAGACTTCTGGCAAAAAAAAAGTGTCGGAACGTACGGCACTTCGGTAGAATGTATATCTTCAGTGCGTAATTAGTAAGAGGTTAACGATTTGTCAAATTTTGACAAGGTTTCGTGTTTCACGATGTTTTGCAAAGGTAACTGCCGAGGACGGAACGCCATCATCGTAATTTTCAAGTAAAATGTCGGCGACAAAAGCCCTTAGCCCAAATGGGTAGCACGGGTATAACGAGCTCCTCGGGTAGATTCTCTGAGGAAACCGACGACGTCATACGGATGGGACATTGATGAGGAAACTTCGGCTGGTTATAGCCCCTCCGGACTAGTGATAAGGAGACAAGGAGTTCCTAAGTAAGAGAGGAGAAGCTGTGCGCCCTCCCGGTCGTCCTCGTACCTACTCTCGGGCTGCTGAGATGGTCGGCTCCCGAGGACGGGGTTAAACCGAGAGCTATCTCAACAGCGTTATCCCCGACCGGGACCGCGTATACTATATCCGGTGGAATAGTAGAGGGTAGATGTATATACCGCGTAGTACGCTGGCGCGCAAGAGTACGGTTCCGCGAGGAGAACGAAGACTCCTCCCGTCTTATCTCCTCGTTTTACAGTCCGAATGCAAGAAATCAAGAGGGAATCAGGTTGCGGTCGCCTGCTACTAATGAACCTCTGCGGGAACCCCCTTGCTTCTCTATCTCTCTCTTTCTTTGGCATCTCATTTAGTTAGATAATCATTCGACCAGACTGAAATTCGAGATTTTGCGGAGTGTCGACCCTCAACCGTAGACTTTCCCACCATCCGGTGAACCATCGTAGCTCCACCGCAAAGGCTCGTTCGGTTAGCTCGGATATCTCTCCCAAACGCTCATTGAGCCCACTTTTTAATGCGATCGCACGAAACCTTTTACTCTTGCCAACGAATCGATTATCGAGCCGTCCTGAATTTTTCAAGTACGTCAATTGGTCAGATAATTACGTGACGCATCGATTTTCCCGTTCAGTATACATTGAAAATCGTGAGATTCAAATAAAAATTTATATCTTACAAAGTTTATGACCTACGCTGGGCTCTCGTGGATACGAGCAATATTGTTCACCGGTACAAGGAACACGTTGAGGAGGTTGGAGAAATTTCACACTAGTCAAATGCGTGATACATTTTTGAAGTCGTTTATACAAACTTTTACGCATATATTGTTTGTAGTGGATGGATATTTGTATTACAGCAGATGTCCTTAACCTAGAAAAACATGAATTCCAATGGATATGCAAAAATATTAACTGGTTTGTATCTTCTTATACTAAATTTGTTACTTAATGCTAATTGTACATATTGGCAAAGGGCCATCGACCTGGATCCTTCAGCCCACTAGTGTGTACTAATTTTTGAAACGATACATAATCGTTCAGTATTTTCAAAGAATAATCCACAATTTTGTATCGATTTTGATGTATTACCCTCAATGATGCTGTACAAATTCATCATCTGGATAACAGATAGAATTTTCCATTTAAGAATGACAGATGTTTGTTCATGAAGGAATTTTGCTGATGGATAAAAAAGGCTGTCTGTTTAAACGGAAAGTACTATCGAATATCGAGATGGTAAATTTGTAAAGGATCTTTCAAGTAAGAGAATGAGGCGTAACAAATCAAAACCGAGCAAAAAATTGCGGATTATTCTTTGGAAAAACTAAACGCTTATGTACGTTTTCGAAAATTAACACAAACCAGTTAATATTTTTGCAAATCCATTGCAATTAATGTTTTTCTAGGTTAGGGACATCTGATATAATCCAAATAACCGTCCTCTACAATCAATAGATGCGTAAAAGTTTGTATAAACGACTTTAAAAATGTGGCACTCATTTGACTAGTGTGAACCGCTCCAAGCTTCTAAAGGAAATACTTTTTTGGCACGAAACTGAAACTTCGTTTATAAGGACAGGTGTACATTGCGATTGTGATGCTGCTGTTGAGGTCTCGCATTACGTATTGCGGTGGTGATCCCGTCTCCCGTACCGGATACACACCGGCATGTATCGTACATATTGTAGAAGGTATGTAAATTTACGCATGTAATGGGCACTCCCAAATACAGAGATACGAGTACGATTCGCGAATCGTATAGTTTGCGGGCTTACAATCGCCCATCAGAAGCGCTTCCTTCCTTACACTTCTTCTCGATGGCGCGGGGGGGAAGTGGCGACAATCGCGAGTCGCTTTACTCGGAAGCACTCTGTGCCGACGCGGTTGAACACATCGCATCGCATCTGTACGACGAGCGCGACTCACTTGCCTTATATAACATGCATAACTCAATTTGACACTAATGAAATAAGTGTCACAGACACAAAAGGGACCGAACGGGGTCTCTGCATTAACGCGTGACTCGCCAAGTTCAATAGCCCCGATGAGCTCTGTTGAGATGTTAGTATTATCGACGTCGAAGTTGGAGAGAAAGGGAGACAAATTAGCGGTGCTACCTTCGCACCGTAATTTCGAATAGACTGGACGTGACTCGATTGTTTGCGTTGAGTTATTGCGACAGGACAATGACAGTCGTAACGATAACGCCGACGTAATAAACCTCGATGCCTCACCGGCTATTCAACCTATTCAATACGAAACTCATTTCTGACCGCTAAAATAAAAAGTAAATATTCTATGCCAATCAGTTTTGTAAGTCCTGACTAAAGAAAGAACGGTATTTCTTCTTTGTATAGACCGCATTAAACGTCTCGTCATCGATCTTGAAAAATTCTTTCTAGTTGAACAGGATGGTGTACACTTTCCCCGAGTAAATTTTTCGCAGTTATGAACTGTTTGTGATACATGATCGGATCGTTGAAAGCCAAACGAAAAGATAGATAGATAGACAGATTCGTGTATTTCGTGTTCTGGGGCGTAATCCCCGTAAGAACACCGTGCATCAAGTTACAAACAATCCTTACAACTCAAAAAGAGAACTGCAAAGAGTTCAATCGATAGCTCAACGTGGCTATGAAGAAATATTACTTGTTCGTCGACTTTGCTAAAATAACGAAATTCCTTGCGTGCGACAGGGGCCAAAAATCGCCTTTTATTGACAATGATCATTATTGACCCGTGCGCATGCACAGTACTGTTTCGTTACTTTCTAGGGAGTAACAGGGTTCATTACTCCCTCCGAAAGCCCTATTTTACTTCCGGGGGAGTAATGGTCATTGGCAAATGTGACGATTTTGCGACGCAAGAAATGTGGTTAGTTTAGCGAGGTCGGAACAAAAAATGTCGCGTGTTACACGAGAGCGATGTGGATTTTCATCTCGTGTGATTCATTCACACTTCACACTCGGGAAACTTCACACTCGGCCATAGTCGCAGACTTCCCTCCCTTGGAGCATAATATACAAATTCTTGATCAAATAACTTAATTCCCCTGTGTTTGACGAACGTTATTGAATTTCATGCATTTCTCACCGAGAGCCAAATTTGACGACATTACATTAGTTAATGCATTTTCATGTCCACGTTGCTGTTTTTCGGTAGCGGTAGCATAACTATTGCAAACGACCGAAAATACATAGATCGTGGTTACAGTCGGAAAGCCCCAACAAAGTGAGCTATCAAAGGCAGTTCCCTCACTTGTTCGTCCTTTGAATTGGTAAGGGTCTGGTTGGCAAGAGCAAGTCGCGTCGCTTAATGTGCCGGCCGACAGTGGTCCCTTTGTTCCCGTGAGCGAATTCGCGGCAATGCGGCAAGGTGGTGGTTTTCTACACGCGATCCTTTGGACGCCGACGCGAGGAGCGTTCGCATTGTGCGCGGCTCGCGCAATTAAACGGGTTCCAAGCAACAGCGGTAGCGGCATGCATCGCGCCATTCCATACTACCCATGCCGCGACGAGCTTTTCGGCTTCTGTTTGCGACATCCGGACCTAAAGCGGACACGTTGATGAGGCGTGACTGGAGACTCAATGTCTCTACTGTCTTTGATGTGAACGCGCCTCAACCGCCGGCTCGGCTCTGTATCGTTTCGACGCTCTAGGATTGTAAAGTTGACACGTCGGTCTTTCGCCTCCACATAGCTTCACCAATTTTCATTACGCTGGGAAGTCATTTGGAATTAGTACTTTGATTTTCTTGAATCGTGATTCCAAACATCATTTGCGCCGACTTCCGATAGATGGGAACATAGTAAAAAATTAATACTTCTCGTTTTACGTTCACTTAAAAAATTGAAATTTAATGTACTGGTACTGGAAGTTTTTATGCATCAACTGGCATACTAAATTTCATGCGAAATTGTCGTAAAAAATTAAATCATAGTGTATTTAAAACCTTTGGAAATACTTTACTTTTAATAATTTACTTTAATTTCAGTGTAGAAGTTAATTAATTTTTCATCACAATTGCACATCAAATTTAATGTATCAGTTTTTTCATAAACACTTCCAGTGCGGTGCATTCAATTTACAATTTTTTTTTTATTTTTGCAGTGTTTGTTGCTTTTTTTAAAAGTATTCATCGATTCATCAATGCGAAGCACGTACAGTGTGCGGCGAGTTGCCAAGCACGAAAATTTAAATCCCGAATCATTAATTGCCGGCACGTCACACCGGGCGTACACGAGTGGCGAACCGAAGGAATCCTGCGGCTCTAAGGCGCAGGAAGAGAAAAAGGAAAGGCAATTAAGGGTGTAACATTGCGGCGATATACGCTTACCTATATGCGGCACGAATTACCGAGCGATACGTGACCGGTAAGAGGCACTGATGAGACAGAACGAAACGACTCGACGCTCGACTTTGTAAGCATGCTCTGGCTCAGTCGCAATATTCGGTCGGTCGTTAGTGCGTATGTGTGGAATGATTCGGAACGGGTTCATTTACCGGCGTCACTATTACACGTGTTTGTAACCGATGCAATCGCGATATTCCACTAGTGAAGTTGTTCTGGTCGAAACCGACAGATTTCAAATATATCCAGTTTAGATTTTTTTCAGTGAAAAACTGTTGATAGCAATTTTATCTTCCGCTTCATTGGTTATCCAATAGATCTACACTGACAG
Source organism: Ichneumoninae sp. B BG-2022a (assembly GCA_030522725.1). Taxonomy (NCBI): domain Eukaryota; kingdom Metazoa; phylum Arthropoda; class Insecta; order Hymenoptera; family Ichneumonidae; species Ichneumoninae sp. B BG-2022a. The sequence goes on along the minus strand of JAPYZD010000186.1, from coordinate 17,236 downwards.
AAGGATCGCGAAAAACTATGAAGTCATATGGCAAACTTCGACCAGGCAACACAGTACATGAGCGTCACCATTAGTGATATGGGAAGTTTTCACAGAGGCTATAGAAACTTTTTTTACCCAACCTGTATGATCATTTTTTCCGGAAGGAGGTTGAGCATAATATGGTGTATCTGGGTAAGAATTTCGTGGATTTAAACTGAGAATTTCGTCGATAACATTTTGTTATGTATGTATTAATAAAAAAAATTGCATCGGCATAATATGCCGAAATAACCTACAATCCTAAAACAATCGAGCCGCCACCGCGATGCCATTGATTACTATATTTTCTAGTAAGAAGAACTTATACTCTAGTAAAAATTACGGGATATTCGAGTAATATCTGTGGTAGCAAAAATCACAATTTTTTCTAGCGGAATGTGTTAAGTTTAATATGAATGTTTGCCACGATGTGGTTGTAGTTCCCACATACCTGATAGTTCTGTCGTTTTTTACCAGAGTTTGTGGTAATTTCTATAAGATCCGTCTCTCAGAGTTCTGTAGCAGGCTGATGTGAAAAAAATACACAAATTATCGATCGAAAAACGCGATTGCAATTATTTGCAAGTACGTTTTCCGCTCACGGAACTGCGTACCGCCAAACATACATGGAACCGGACATTAATTCATTTCATTGCGTTATCACGATCATCAGACTCGACCAGCTGTTGCATGGTCCCAGGATTCTCGATGTCAGGGTCTCGTCGGTTCGCTCGGGCGGGGAGGGTTTCGGGTAATAAAAAAATACTAACCATGGCATCTAGTCTCGTCCAGTGAAATAAATTGAGTTATTAACGTGACGGTGTCACAATAAATTATGATGAAGCGGCGGGTAAAAAGGAACGGTCAGACGTGGTCGCGAAAGGTCGGACGGGCTAACAGCGGTTGATTGCCGGTCGCTCGTTTGTCTCCATGTACTCTGACAGCGACGCTCCGGCGAAGTAATGTCACCGGGAACGTAGCCGCGAGTCGCGGTTGCCGTCTGAACACATGGTGAACTCCGGCAACCATGGCAAACACCAAGCAAAAGAGAGTCGAGAGTATCCCTGACGATGCGGACACACTCGTCCAGCGTGGAACGTACCACGGAGGCCAGCCGCATCCATCGAGAACGTTACACTCTCGCATACTCTCCATACTCTCCATACTCTTCTTCTCTGCGCTATCTCTCGCGCGTTGGTGCGCTCTCGTAATTAGCCATGTCTATAGATTGAAACAAATGGCACGACGAAACTACTGGACCATTTCACCGAGCCAACGTACCGAGGCAGGAGAGCCAGCAGAGGGAACCGATCCGAACATCCCTTCTCACGCGCGTTCTTGCATCTTTGCGGTGCGCTCGTCGTTCACTCACGGACACCAGGAAGGACGGTGGAGGTTCGTTTTATGTTCGGCACATAGAGGTCTCAACTATTACGAAATATCATCGTTCCATACATACGCATACATACATGCACGTACTCGGGCTGCATACAAATTGAAACTATATTTCATTCTGTTCGAGCGTTTCATGCAGATTTATGATCGAGCCATCGGAGACACAGATTGCACAACGAGATGATTTACAACAACATAATAATCTTGTCTGATGAAGCGGGACAGATCGTGCGAGGGACACCGATGGTTGATCCTGTCGCCGCGTTTATTACTCTTCTCGCCTTTCATCGCGTTACCGACATGATGAAACGACTTTTTTTATTGTTATTAATGCATCAAAGTATCCGACGATTCGATGGATCGTTCGTCAACAGTTCGTGTATGGAATTCTCTGTTATCTTAACGGTCGAGAGAATCGTTTGCATATCGTTCCGTTGCTGCACTCGTCAGTAACTCTTTTTTAAATTATTCCGCGACATCGTACGGCCACATTATGCTCATGTGATTATATCGTTATAGACGCATGTAACTCGCTCTTCGGTCGCAGAATTTCTCCGTGTCCGTTACTCCCCTTTTATACTACGAGTAATTGCCTGTTAATCTAATTGGTTCGCTACACGCCGCGCACCCAATCGATGGTACACGCGTGTGTAACGAGACATTACTCTCGAAGAAGGTTTCGCGAGATAGCCTCGATAATTTTCCGATTTATCGCGAATGCAAACGATCCTCGGGAGGCTACTTATCTCGCGGACGTTGAGGAACGAGTAGCGCATACTCGTATGAACCTCACGTGCGTGTGTATAAATGCGAATCGATCCAAAAAGTTCGTTGTCCGACCTCCCGGAGCCACGTAAGACCCGGTGCGCTCGCCGCTCGTTGGGAACAGGCTGACGAGTAAAATATATATCAATGCAAAACTGTCCGTTGATGCGGTACGTCAGCCGGCTGTTGCGAGGGAACGAAGCGAACGGAGTTCTCTCTCTCGGCGTGAGTTCGCGAGCCGGAGCGAGAGACAAGAGGAGTCGCGTCTGACAGATATAAATGACGTTGGTGGCAACGCGGGCAATGATTGAAACTCCCGCGGGCGATGCGCTGTCTGAATCGCGTCTCGGGCGGAACGTGCAGCCTGTTTCAAATCCTCTCTCCGATATCCTTCCTTCTCATATCTTCTCTCTCCGCTTGTGCGCCGCCGCTGTTGATGCTCCTTCCGCCGATGGCGCGTTGGGCACATTTTTTTTTTTTTTTTGCGTGACAACGCCGAGACCCGTGAAGGAACCGCGGACATCCGCGCTCACGGACGAACGGACGGACGACGAAGGGAATGAGAGACACACAAGCGGTGGCCCGTCCAGCGGAGAGTCCAGCGTCCTTAAGAGCATCACCGGTGCATCGGTTCCTCTCGCGTCCGCTTCTCGACGGGCTTCCGAGGAGATGGGCAGCCCGTTGATCTCTCATCGTCCCTTCTGTCCGGCTCGCGATCTTTTCTCTTTCACGAGTAAAGATAGACGAGAAACGGCGCATCACCGCGTGTGCAGATGCGCCGTCTCCGATCCTCTCCCGACAGTCGAACCGCGGGTCGAAGCGGGTTGGCTGCTCGATCTCCGTTATTAATTACCCTTATTGAGCTTCCGTGCGCCGGTTTCGGTCGCTCTCGGGTAGTTCGATCGTCTCTCTATCACCGCCAATCAATCTTCGTGAGGCTACGCCGAGCCGCGGTGGAGAGGCTATATACACGCCGACGTCGCCGCGGCTTCGTCAAACGTCCCGCGATCGAGCGGAGCCGAAGACTCTCGCGGCCAATCTTCCGTGGAACAATGGGTCAGCATGACTCGCTCAATTCTATACACTCGTCCGGGCGACCGTTGTGTCTCGATCCCGTCCGAGTCTCAGCTCCGCTCTTCCTCTCTATCGATTTTCAGCCGACCGACTCGTTGTTTTTTCTTTCTTCTTTTTTTTCGACGGAATAGCTTCTGCTCTTCGTACCTTTTTCTCGAAGCTACTGTCGACCCCGTTCCTGAATATAAGTCTTTTTTCTCCGCTTTTCTTCTTGATCTCCTCCATTGTGAATAGTTCCTCTCGATGAGCTCCTGTCGAGACTCCCTTTCCGTGTCTAATCAACGCCAGCGCATCGCGTCACAGTCAATCGATGCAATATTCGTTCCGGGATTTCCTTCATAACTCACTCCGTCGGAGTCGGAGCCGCGATCGAGACCATTGCTTCCTCACGCCGAAGAATCATTTCGACTTTTTTTTCATTTCGGAGTCTCATCGCGCAAAGAAGTGTTCGAAATACACTCCCTCGTAGAAAAATCTTGATATAATAGTCGGTGAAAAAAAAATCACCGGGTTCATCGACACTCAACGCTTGTTAATACGAAAACGATGACGAAGACGTTTGCAGAATTCTCTGGCAAAGTGGGCAATTCAAAGACCGCGTCAATACTTGAGAAATGAAATGCGGCTAATACTTGCGCGTCAATACTTGAGAAATGAAATGCGTTTTGGATCACTTGAGATCCGTATGTTATTATAGAATTGCCGCGACGTTAGGATGACGGTGATGAAGATGATATGATGAGATAGTTTGAAGTGCCAGCTTTAACGATTGAATGGATTATTTACATGCGTGTGCGTGTGTGTGCGCGGTATATTCTGTGGGAAGGTCGGTCATCGCGCCGTTCGCACAGCCAAGCATTGCAGTAACTGCAGCAGTGGTCGCAGCACTGGTAGCAGCGGCAGAAGCAGTAGCAGCAACGTTGGCCTGTCGTTCGAAACGTACGTCCCTTGCATAATGCCCGTCCGTCATCGCGGGCACGGAGAGCGAAGCGGGACCCCGCGGTATAGTGACTCGACATCTGTCGGCTAAGTAATTGCTGCTAAGTTATTTATCGTTCGCTCTCCGACTGTGCGTGCAATGTTCGCTCTCAACGTGTAATGCAGAGGGTACCATTCCCGAGTCTATATTGCGTGTGGGTGGTGGAGAACATGCAACGAGAGGGCGCCCGGTCGCGCGACGGCGTATGTCCATCGGTGTCGGGTGAGAGAGCCGCTAATTCGAATCGCGATCGTTCGCGCTGGCTGGCCTGTCGCCGAAATAATTTGCATCGATATTAGTCTCGTCGCTCATGTCCCACCTTCCGAAACGTTGTACTAATTTAGATTAGGCCGCTCGCTCTCGCTGCTCCAAGATCAGCGAATATTCGTCGTCGACGAATGTAATTCAATCTGACGGGACGCATTTTGTTCAACGGTGGATCCGTTTTGTCCCGTCTCTCGGTCGGAATCTCTCGATGTGGGATTAAATAACTCGCGAGTAGATCGTCCTCCTCCATACACTGTGAGAGACAATTAATCGAGGGAATTAATGCATAGCGGTTCGTTCTCGCATTTTTCCAATAAAGGAGACTCTCCACGGCGTACATTAGCATTAATTCCTGAGGATCGATATACCGAACCTGCCACTTTTTCCGCACCCGACACCGTCGATGTCGCCGCTCGTATGTGACTGTACGACACACGCTATCGCTATACGATGTTGCGCAAATAGCGGACAAGATCTATAGGTGGATCACGAACGGCAAGCAATTAACACACTCGACGACAATTAATAAGTGAAGCAAAGTTTTTCAGCGGCTAGTCGACGTCAGATTGTAATCTGACATCACGAAAGAGGCTTTATATATAGGATCGGCTGTAGGGAATACAAACTGATCACGTATTTCTCATCAACTCTCGCGAATTCCGTATAAAACGTCGCGAATGCAACATGAGGCAGAAGAATATCTCGATGAGGCCGACGAGCGCGGACTCTGCGGACTGGTAGTCGATAAAAGTCAGAGGCGAGTGTCGCCTCGACCGTCCGTGTATATATCCAAAGGTTCGATTGTAGCGTTGCATCCGGTAAAACGGCGATCAGTTGTTGGCCGTACGATGAACGATCGGCCACGAGCGGTTCATCGGTCGATCGCCGTGGCCAACGGCTGAGACCCTCCGGTTGTTCGACGCGGATATATACAGCTCGCGGATAGTTTAGTTATACCGTATTCGCGATAATTTAATCAACGCTAATTGGATTTCTCCTCGTTGACTAGCCGCGCGGTGTGGATAATTGTTGAAGTAATTGGTGGTGGCTGCTGACGGTGGGAAGCGCAGACTGGAGGAAGACAGAATCACCGAGGAACTGAGACGGAGTGAGATCGTACTATTTTTACTTATTACGTCCTGACTGAAGAGTCTGCGCATGCCGCGAGATATTTCTCCCGGTCGCTCCTGTACCCGTCCCGGCCAAGGTATATGACATCTGAATACTTCGTGTCACGATTTCAATTTTCTGCTCACTCACACACACACACAATTCGTGTATATGGCGGAGTCGGAGAACTCGGTCTATAGACGGTGATTCAACGAAACCGCTCTCGACATACCGCTGAATCTGTCTTTACTCGTTGTACAGCCTGACAGCTTCCACGCTACAGGGACAGCGTTATCTCCCTTAGATAAATTAAAATATCGATCGGACGACGTCAATTATAAGTTTTGACGTTATGCTAATATCGCGGGGATCCGCTCCCGCCACCGGCGGTCACAGACCGACGTGTCAACCGAATCAACGTGGGCTGCATTAGTAATGTGTCCCTCCAACGTTCCTCCGACGTTTGCTCACACCAGACAAGGGACTCTGCGTTCGATCCCTCGTGTGCACGTTTAAGGGGACACCTCACCGCCGCTATCGCACGGAATCAATCTTTGTGTTTACAGAGAGACGTGTTGTATAACGAATGGCTCGCGATCATGAAATCCATCAGTCGCGGACACTCTTGAATAAACATTATATTCAGCTGATGGATCGTCGAATCGTCGCGCGCTCGATGGAAAGGAAAATAATTCGATAGTCTCGGGGACATAAATCATCGACGAGTTTAATGGCTTAATAGTTAATTTTTTTTTCACACGTCGCCAATGTTAAAAATTCATGAGTTAATATATATGTTCGCTGATGTATTTGATGAAAAAAATAAATTCCACGATATCATCGACGTTTGATTTATTTCTCGCTTAATGGATAAAGACAAGGAAACTGGCATTATAAAGAAAAAAAAAAGAGGAAAATAATTTGAGCCGCGCGCAATTTTATCGGACGCTCCATGTACATACTAATTGACTTTTTTGACTAGTTGACATACTAATTGACTTTACTGTTACTAATTGACTTTTTTGACTAGTTGACATACTAATTGACTTTACTGTTACTAATTGACTTTTTTGACTAGTTGATATACTAATTGACTTTCAGTATTTAGATATTTTGTTAAATCGCCTTTCAATTGTTTAACGTCCTATTGATTTTTTGTTGCATGTCGAAAGTTATTCAAGATTCGTCCATTAGACGAGAAAGTTCGAACTTTCTTTGACTTTATTTTCTTTATTTATTTTTTCTTGTAAAAAAAAAAAAACCTCTCCGCAGTTTCCGAAGCCAATGCGCACTCTTTTCCATTCCACGTTCTGAGTCCCGGTGACACTCTCGCCTGCCGCTCGGACGGGCGTCATCTGTTTCTACGACGACTGCATTCTCGGTTTCGATAATAATCGCATCGTCCCGGTGCGAGACAAACTTTCACGATCGAGACCCGAGTTCTCGCGGTTCTCCGCTCTCTCTCTGTCTTCACAGAGCTCGGTCCAGGAATGGCCAGACTTAACGAGAGGAATCAAGTAGGACGCATAGTTTTCCGTTCCGTAAGGTATTATAGCGCGTTTCGCCGCCTCGTTAACGATTGAATTTATGGCTACGGTGGCTCGCGCGTCGAGCGTGTAGATTAGAGAGAGGCCTCGCAGCAATAGCTATAGCCACATATGTGTCTATGTGTACAGGTGACTAATCGTGTCTCTATGGGTGTTGAAACGTATCTACCTCTCGGTCGCCTCCTCGAGCTGTTTGATTTACCGATTCGATGATAGCGCGACTTACTCATTTCTTTGAGTAGACATGGGCACGAACGTTTATCAATCATCACCGTTTATGTGCTATTCACATATATATTTATTATCCCATCCGTAAAGGCCACTGAAAATTGTCTTTACGAGCCCGAAGCACGGTTTGGAAGTCTGACAAAGCGCCATGGAAAGGGGTTGATGAGTGTGGATGGAACATAATAAAGAACGAGAAAGGGTCAGTGCGAAAGGTAAACCGGATATAATGGGCGGAAGCGCGTCGCCTCTTCTTCGCTTCCCCGTTAGCAGCGCGATCAGGAGAACAGTCAGGCCGCCGCCGGCGTCGACGTCGAGCGACATATATACCTGTAAAAAGAGTAAAGGATAGGTGGAAGTTCGATTCGGGTCGAAAGGGAAGGATTAATGGCACAGCCAGGGGACACCCGTAGCTCGTAAATCGTACAGGCGCGGGCCAGGAATTACCGGCTCTCGCAACTTGCGAAATATGACGGTCTCATAAATCCGAGTCGTATGGGCCGCGCACCTCTATCGACTATAACAGCGAGCCGGCCTCTCGCGGTGTTCCTGAGTCTCGCTGTTCTAACTCTGCTACGTTTACCGTGGAAAACCTTGCCGCGTGTCCTGTATATAACATCGTGTGTGACACTACACGAGGCATTTATAACCGCGTTCGAGCTAGAGCAGTGTAACCGAATCCAGCGCCAGCTAACAGTGAAAATCTCATTTTTCGATCAGAAATACGTCACTTCCGGTTTGACAATCTTATTTTTCGATCGGAAGTGACGACATCCAGAGGAATATGAGATTTTCAAACCGATCCTGACGTTTCCCTTAGATGACGTGACTTCCGGTCGGAAAGTGACATTTTCAAATCCGGAAGTGACGTTTCCCCGAGATGACCTGACTTTTGGACGGAAAATGAGATTTTGAAATCGGAAGTGATTTCCCCTCAATGACGTCACTCCTGGTGGAACACAGATTTTCAAGCCAGATTGATAAGGTAATTTTCTCTAGTTTGGTAATCAATCAAAATGCAGTATTATTTATTCAAAAATCGTGTACAATTGGATTAATTGTTCGGTGAAATGAGTACGAAACAGTAAATCACTCTTATATAGAGTTTATAATTTTATGCACAAAGATGACGATCGTAATTATCGAAAATTACAAAAAATAAATTACAAAAAGTGGAAGAGAGTGCTTCTATAAATTTCATAATACGAGAAAAACTTCGAAGGCTGAATTTCCAATTCGAAAACTAAATTTCATAATTTTTATAAGTTATTTTGTGTTCATTAAGATCCTAGTTCAGACGTTGTTAGGCCTAGAAAGTATGTTGCGAAAAGGCAGTATCGACTGGCACGGAAATGCCCGGCTTTTGAGTTTCACTATAATCTTCACTTAATTTCCTTCCCCGTCCTCCATCCAAGCACCAAAATCCAGCACGCAGTTGGTTCCTAAACGATTCCGAGAGCCTCATGAATAACCCCGATAACCGTGGGCACATCGCAAGAACCCGAGGGGCGCCGAGAGAATTTAAAAGAAAGAATATACTGCTGTACGCTGTATTCTACATGGCTAAACTTGTATTATACTCTCAGAGCACAGAGCACAGACGTATTCAGAGCTCTTTTCCGGGCCGGATACACGGGTATAACCGTGCCAAGTGAATCTTCCGAATTGGCTAGAACGATATCGCCTAGGCAAAGTACAACTAATGTGAGAGTTGTAGCTTTCTCTCTCGCTTTGTCTGCAGAAGCGGTCCAAATATATGCCGTGTAATGCGGGCGAAACTGGTGTCGCTTTAAAAGTACCCGGAGGAAAGATACTATGAAATTATACTACAAAAAAAAAGAAGAGCATTCCTTGTGCTGTGTTTGGGTATGATACTGAAACTCTTCACTCTTTATGCGATGTTGTATCCTCAGTGCATCGCTACTGGCTGGTCTCCTTTTCGAGAAAGTATTGAACTGGAAATCTATGAATGTTCGGAATAGACGAGAGCAAGGAAGATTCGAGAATACACGGGCCAATGGAATTATATAAATCATTCGAAAATAGAACAGCGGTAAAGTGAGAGTCACCGCGACAAGGCGAGGGAAAGAGACGAGCCCTGTGTTTAGCGAGACATCGTTGCGCGTTCTGGCAGCAAAGACAGTGTAATACATTGTCACACCGGGCAGACACCGGCGTGCCGTGTACGATCGGTTATAGAACTTGTGATGAACGATCCAAGACAATGACTGCCTTCTATTCCAGCCACACTAATCTGAGATTATTTATAGCGGGTGTCAAGCGCACGCTTTACATGACTGTACGGCGATCAGCAGGACTTCCTGGCAGCTCGTCGAGGAACCGACTCTAATGGCGGCGACGAAACTGGACATATCGTCTCGGATGGACTCTCATCAGTCACTCATTACGAACCAAAACAAGATTGAAGATTAAATACTTTCAAGTTAAACCACCGTAAATGTGCAAATTTGCAAGTCTCTTGGTTTTTACGTTCTCGTCACACACGAAGTAGTAAGGAGAGTAAGTATGGCAAGAAAAAAAAATGGACTCCAATGCCATTCGGTCGTGCGGTATTTGCTTTGGTCGGAGTAAAATAATCAATAACGAAACCGTAGGACCGAATAAATTGAATAAAATTATGAGTATGATTGACCCTTTATAAGTCATACCTCTATTCCCACTTTTATGCGCTACCACAGCAATGCATGTCTCCGACTACTCGTCCGTTAGTTCCGTTTCGGGACGGTATCGGACCGTGTGACTTATAAAGAATTAGACATCTATGACATTATGGTACCATAGTATTCAAGGGAGATATTAACCCTAGAACTTATATATGGAGTACAAAAGTACTCCAGACGATATTTAAACTGCACTCCTAAAGTAGAAATTCATATTATCGATTTGGGACCTCTACCAAATTTATGGATAATTGAGTTCCATGATATGGCGGTATGCGGAGGCCGGTAGTACCCTCAGTTGGTCGCTGGCTGTCGCACGCGACGTTAAGGCAGCGCACTTGGGGTACCAAAATACCCCAGTCAGGAGTTCCCGTTAGTGTTGTATGTAAGTAAGTGTTTTTTTTGGTTTTATGTAAGTAAGTGTAGTGTTTCAAAACTATCAAATGTAAAGTGCTGTTATGTAATTTGAACGTATATATTCGGCACTTCATGTTTTAATAATTTTTTAATAATAATTATCATTATCTTTAATTACCTACAATGTTTTAAGAAAATATTGTACGATACGTGCCAGGAGTTTCGTTGCGACACAATATTTTTCCTAACACAAGCATATAAAATCCCGCTTTCCATTCCTGTGAAGTGTGCACAGAAAGGCACTTTTTCGCATCGCGTGCGCGAAAAATACTGTGCTTGCGTACAATCGCAATATGGTCTTTTTCCCGCACTAGAGCGGAAAAGTACATTTCTACGCTAACTTCGCGGAAACAGAGAGCGTTATTTTCGTGAATTTCTTTTTAAAAATTATGTGAATGACATAGGCGTAGAAAAGAGAGTTCTGACTCGTGTGAATGCCGCACTCGCTTTCGGCTCGTGCGGCATTTTCACACTCATCGAGAACTCCCTTTCTACACCATTACCATGCAAATAACTCTTTCCGCCAACAAGACTACAGCACCGGGATTTGAACCCAAGTCCTCGCGATACTTTGTTTTCGAGGGTAGTACGTTAGCCATGAAAGTGATCGGTCTCAAAGACTTTTAGTTTTCGTTCGATCAATCATCATCCAAAGTCGTTTCTGTTTCCGCATATATTTTCCTGGAGCAGGAGGTTGCTGAAATTCGACGTGGATCATAGTTGTAAAGTTGGTAAATCGTTCGCCTAAGAAATTCACTACCGCGTTGGAGTTTCAGTGCTGCAGTTCGTTGGGGTTCATATACTGTACCCCTCGTAATTCCATTAGCAATAAATCGTTGGCTTATTACCGGCGCGGAGGAACGCGAGGGGTTGCAGATCCTCGATATTGATTCGATACACATGACTCGCAGTGTTTGTAGTTTAGCATGTCGATCCTGGAACCGAGCCACGTTCGTACATAAGTTAAGTTTTCTCGTTTCCTTCCGTTGCGTGACGTTTCGCCTCGGAGCGGGTAGAAAGGATATAATTTTCTAATGGCTTGTCGGCGGTTCGGTGGTATAGTAGCGGCAAAATTCAATTACACGAAGAATCGAATTGGAACTCATCAGGGCACGCATACGCGGCACTTGGCAATGCGATCTTCCTGCGGAGAGTCTTAAAATCGCGAAGTAACCGATTCCGACAATTCCAGGACGCTCGAACACGGGTTACACGGAGTTTCTGAGCGGTCAGTATACTTACTCTCATAATGGCGAGCCAACGAGGCCCCACTTTCATTCGCTAAGTGTGTTTACGACTTCCTGCATTGTCGGCGTGTAAAATTGCCCAATTATCCGAAACGACGTTGAGTGAATTTTTATTTTTTTCTTCCTACCGTACTCGTTTAACAATTTATGCAGTTTAGGAGGTTTCACTGATTTCTAGACTGGAAATGTGGGGAGAACGGATGAAAAGTAAAAACAATTTGTTGAGATAACAGATCGAGGTCGCTTGACGAATAAAGATATTTAATCGAGATCGATGAAGGGACATAGAAGCGATATGCGGATAAGTGTAAAAAAAATCGTTTGACAACTAATAATTGCATGTTCTTACATGCAATTATTATCCAGTTTCCATGGCTCTCACCGACGTATACGCGTACGCGTACTACAATATATGGCTATCCGAAAGATACGCAGTTTTTCAATTAAATACACGTCCTCGTCTCGATAGGCGTATCTACCTTGCTTCTTTAATTATACCTGACTCACGGAGGTTCAACGACGCTCAATTATTTTTATCGGGTCGCGAGCATCAGTTTTTTCTTTCCCATATATACCCCACTCTTGCCCCCGCGTGTCTGGCGCAGCAGCTTCTTTCGAAAGGCAACATCGCGGATATACTTATTGAGGAGAAGAATCATGAATACGAAACAGGCTGTTCCAATGATGCGTGACGATATTGTATACAGTAGGGTATCGCATAAATGATACTTTTTTCTCTTCCCACCCGTCCGCATCTAGAAAATGACAACTGTAGCAACCTGTGTCGAACACTTTACCCAACTTGGACAGATAAAACTAGAATCGATGTAGAAAATATTCACAAGAAAGTAAAATGATGATAAAACAAAAAGTTTACACATCGCTTCCTCATTTGTTATAATTTTGCGCATGGCTTTTTCTACGAGAAAGTTCGTTGATCGATGTTAGCTTCCTCATAGAGGAAGTTATGTGCAAAATTGTAATTAATGAGGGACCCATGTGCAAATTAATTTGCACTTTTTTTGTAAGATAAAAAATGTCTGCATCTCATAAAATTGAAAGTAAAATTAACTCTACAAAAATCGCTAATTGAAACTTAGGTAATTTGTCTCTTTGAGGCTATGTTTTGTGTATTTGTCCCCACTGATGACGAATCTCCAAATTAATTTAATCCCAGAGCCACATTTGATGCATAAACTCGTGTCGGACGAAAAATACTAATTGTCCGAAAATTTCAAACATTTCAAAATCTCATAAAATTTAAACGATCAGATCAATTTTTGCCAAATGTAACAACGAACATTGTACAGTGTCAATCCATTCCCATGTCAAATTTCAGCTCGGTAACTCCATGTTACCTTGAATTATACCGTTTATAGACATTTTTCCAAAAACTCAAAATCCTGTAAAATCTGATTGCCTGGCTATATGTCGGCCAAATTCGCCGAATACATACATACGTACACGCACGCAGACACATATATAGAGACATCCAGTCGCCAGTTCAGAATCGCTTTTCTCGACGTTGTAGACTAATCTTAAATACTCCAACATTAAAATCTCAATTTTTCTACGACAACAGTTTCCTGTACGAGGAAACAAAAATAGAAAAATGTGAATGAGGAAACGCAATTAAATATAGTTAACAAAAAGGAAAATCAATGCAGAGAAAATGAAAGCTTACGCTCGCAGCTCGCGACTATAGCGTACATAAAATGAATTTTGCTGAACCGTGAAAGCGGAACTTGGACCGTGGCGATCACGTCGGTCCCTCGAGGTTCTCGCGGAACATTACAGCCCTGTATCGCGTACCGTTAAGTCAGCAACTCGTTTTTTCCCTCCTCTTCATTCAAATAATGGTCAGTTAAATTACACGTAACGAGGTTCGTTACTTCGTGACTCTGTAAGTACAGAGTGAGTACGGTTCGAACGGGGCGCGCGCGGTGGCTCTGCGTTGCCGACCGAGCGCATTGAAATACAGTTATTTAGGACCATTAAAACACGGCGTCGATTACTCGAGTTCGTAATTACGATACCAAGGGTAATTGAGCGGTGTCGCGAGCGAGCCCGTGCAGCCTCGTATGTGGCGCGCATATAGAATATAAACACATGTATATTTCGTTCGGTCAAACCTCCCGATATCGTGTCTCTGTGGTCGTACTCACGAAATATTATCCCCCGTAAAGCGCGTCGGTCCATTAGGTACAAAATAAAATTGATGTTCGCCCACGGTCCCAAACACGATAGCGAGCGCGCCAGGTTCAATTCAGTAATAATAATTTGTTTCGTCGAGCGATTATTCGCCTATTGATTTCGGCCGCTTTGTCATCCGCCTGTGCGGGGTTTCGCCTGCCCGCGGCTGTGTCTGTACAGAAATTCGAATGTGTACGAATCGCTCGGTCATTGCGCGCATCGTCGATTCTGCGGTACTCCGAACAACACGAAATTCGTTCGACGAAACTCGTGCCCTGGTTTTCCGTCCGTGTCGAAAACGTGTTGCATGCTCCCGATCCACCAGCGTGCGCGATAGTTCAATTTAACTGTCGGTTCGCGCGTTCGGACGCATCGAAATTTGAAAACGCTTGCTATCTTTATCGTGTCCGCGCGCGCTCCCAAAGGCTAATACGCTACATAGTTGAGGCTGCGAGCCGCTCGCGTTATCGCTGAAATAAAATGTGAAAAAAAAAATATAGTATCTCACACATAATTCATAGCCCCCACTCGAGCTTGTATCTACTTAACGACTGGGCACGACAGGCCTAATCGACCGCTAATCGCGAGACGGCGGAGGAAAAGAGAGAAACCGTGAAAGAACGGGGAGACGGAGAGCGATAGTACATAACAGGGAATGAAACTGTGAGAGGGACGAACGCACGTATACGGGCGAACGCGAAAGCTATGCTGTCCTGACAGGTATACCTAATACCTATACTGGCTGGCTGCCTTCTACGTACCATAATTCTTCACGATAACGGTGAAAGAAAAAGGAGCGGCTGCGGCACAACGTGTGTCGGACGCTGACAGTGGTGCTAATTGACGGGTTGCCGCTTGCAGCAGCCGCCGCAGTAGAAGTTTATATTATAGAATATAAAGGCAGTACATATACTTGTACAGAGCGTGGAAAACCGTCGATCGTTGGAACTGTCGTCGTCGCCCACGAACACGCCCGTTCGTTGCTTCCCGTTCGCCCTGTCGCAACCTTACAAGCTGCGAGACTGTGTAACAGTTTCAGAACTCCCCAATCCCGTAATTAGCTGACTCGTTACGCGAGCTCCTTCGAGGTCTCGGCGGTGTGACAGAAATTGCCCGGACCACACCGGTACGACGTGAATGGCGTGTACAGCGTGTCCTGGTGGACATGCCGGTCATGTTACACTCGCAATTCTGATATTATATCGCGAGATCTGTAGTTTCCGATTGCCTCATTTTTTATCCGATAAGAGCGTAATGTGGCGCAATGATAATTATTGAAATTTAATCTAACTATTGGAAATTAATGATACGTACGATCGACGACGAGGGATAATTAGTTTTGTTGTCGGCGACTTATATCCTTTCAGACGGTGTGTTCGCATACGCAATACGATTTCAAAGCAGAATAAAGTGGGGTATTTCTGTGAAATATTAGTTTCAAAAAATTACAAACGTTTTCGTTACAATCCGATTTCCGAGGATTACGCAATTTCGGCAATTTGTTTATTCGTTCGAATGATATGATAGTGCTTCGAAGATGTGATATATTACTGCCGTTCAAAGGGTTGGAAACATTTTAACAAAACAATGACGATGACAAAACAATAAAATGAATCGCGAAGCGATTTATTTCTATTATAATACTTTCATTATTTTTTGTAGCTCATGCATGAAAAGTGATACTTTTCGTGCCTGCCGAGAGTGGCGTAAGTGGCGCTTTACAGCCTAGTGTACTATAAATACCCGCACGCTGGCATTCCATCGCGACAATCAGCACGCACGGAGTAGCACCTCTGCTTCGTTCCAAAAATTACAATTTTTTTCTGCGATAATACAGATATTTTTCGCCGAAAAGTAACAATTGTAAGTAACAAATAGCGATTGTAAATGACGAAAAAAAAATGCAAGTAACAATCATTACTTGGATACAAACTCCGAAAATATCAGTAGGGGAAAAGTGTTCATTGCGCGGCCCATATAAAATTTTAAGAACACCTGCCCAGGAGTATCCTAACTAGAAACTCCCTTTTCTGCGATGTTGGAGTACATAAATAATTCGCTACAAAATTGTGTTGCGTTTCACCGATTCGCAAATACGATAGCAGCATTCTCTAGGCGGAATTAGATATACCGCAGTTGTATGCTCGTATACGAGGCGTATTCATTGAGCTCGATCTTTGCAGCTGCGAGTCTCGTGTGTGAGCGCCCTAAAGATCTCGCGAGACACGTTCGCGTGGCGAAAGATCGGCCGGTAAGGCCCCGTTCGTACTTGGCAAAAATCGAGATCCGACTCGCGCTCTGTACAGTTCGCGCATGCGCAGCTTCGAGTCGGTCGTATACGGGTTGTTCGCTCGTAGCTCACGAGAAAGATCTGCGGCCGCCCACGACGCAAGTATTTTGCCTATCGCGCTCCTGAGAAAACGTCGGTAGAGTCGCACCCTCGTGCGATTTTCCGCGTGCCCGAGAGAGCCGATAATCGCGGGCGGTTCTCCGATTGCAGTCTAGAGAACCGGATTGCAGAGCAGAGCACACAACGGCACGGGATTCGTGTCGCTTTTAGCCGCGATATCGCCAAGTTCAGTGCATATAAATCCGCGTTCACCGCACGACTGTACCGAAGGGGGAATCTCGTTTTCGTGCACTCGTCTCGTTCGACTCGATTCGCGAATGCGCTATTTTTTCTTTTTTTTTTGTTTCTTTCCTGTACAGCGGTGGACACTCGAGTTGAGCAGACATAACATGACATATGCAGTTGTCGTACATACATAGTATGCAATATATTTCACGGTTGTATTACATTTTTCTACGAAAAAGAAAAAAATGAACGCCGAGTTAAAAAAAGTCATTTTGAGTTTTAAAAAAGCAGAAATTTACACTTTTCAAAAAAATTGTACATTTAATCTACCGACTAGTAGTTTTTATGCAAAAACTTAAATAAAGTAAATTACGGGACTAAAATTAAAGTAAATTATTAAAGATAACGTCTTTCTAAAGTATTTAATGTTACTGTAAGTTAATTTTTCACCACAATTGTGCATGCAATTCAACATGTCAGTTTATGCATAAAAACTTCTACAATAATAGTACTGTAACGACCGAGCGAATGAATAACGCGCGTATTAGGTTTTGGGGCAGATATTATTAATAATGATGACGACTAAATATCTCGAGTATGAACTGCCACACGTCGTTCCGTCAAGACGGTGTAAATTCCCCTGCAAACGGTATATTTCATGGCTTCGTGATCCAGATAGCGTGGCGGTTGATGCGTTTACAGTTGCCTGGAAAGATCTCTTCTTTTACGCATTCCCTCCG
>JAPYZD010000185.1:0-80032 GCA_030522725.1 Ichneumoninae sp. B BG-2022a | reverse complement strand
CATTTTTCGGAATACGTATGAATTTTTTCAGATTTTTATCTTTATTTTGATTTTTGCACATTTTTCCATGTAAAAAACACGAAAAATCAAAATAAAGATGCAAATCTGAAAAAATTTATACGTGTTCCGAAAAATGAACCAATCATTTTCATTTAAAAAAAGTTGAGGTACCGCATATTTTGATCAGCAAATTTTTTTCAACAATTTGTTAATAACATTTTGAAATTGTTATTATGCAAAATTAGTCTTTTCAGTACCTATAATAAGTATGAATTTTTTCAGATTTTCATAACATCGGGAAGTGTTTGCAATTCTTTCCCGAATTTCTTGAATTTAGGCGAAATGAACACCATTCGCTGGAGCTACCTTGAGACGAAGGGTAAAACACTGTGCATATCGGAATTTACAAGTAGCTTCGTTAATGAAGATACATTAAAAATCGGGGGAATAGCAGGTCGCTTGCTCATTAACGAAGCTTTTACGGCGGTGAAGCCAAAAGCGGTCAACGAACCTTCTCATAGAGGAAGCTGTGCTTTTGCCAGCTGTCGTCGTTTACAACACTGCAATGTGCTCTGGCTCTGATAAACCACCGCTTCCTTCTCTCGAGCGAAATGCACAGGTGTGAGCACGCTGTACCATTAAGGGCCGAATTAACAACGTGCAAAAAATCACCGCACTCTCGAAATGCTTGAGCTGTAGCGCAAAACACTCCATACCGAAATTTGCACATAACTTTCTCATAATTAAAAACAAAATTACTGGGGTAGTAACAGGTTGCTTGCTTGGCTTTCTTCATCATTAACGAAGCTTTCTCCAGGGGAAGTCAAAATAGGTCACCGATTTGATTTAATGAAAAACAAAAAAGCAAATTGTTTCCCCTTCGCGTTGGGGTCTTTCGCACCCCGTCATGAGTTGTAGGGTTAATAAAGTGTCAAGAGAGTCTTGCACAGGGTAATGCGTAATGAACCCATAGACCGAAAAACGCCAGTCAAATATGCTTTCGTGTCCACAATCTTCGGGTCAAAGCCTTCGGGCGAAGGTGACAGAGGTAAAACCGGAAGTGCGCCAGCGAGACGCGACGCTATTCGTGCCTCTAATGATCGAGCCCGTGGCAGTAGGTCAGTACCGGCGGCAGGGACGTTTCGCCCTCCTGTGCGGTACCTGTGCCGATAAATGCGGTCGAACTCTCGGCGAAACGTTGCCCGGCATGAAAGTCAAACACCCCGGTAGCACTCGGGGTCTAGGATCTCGAACCCAGCGGTTTCCAGTCTCCGGCACGGCTTGCCAGAGAAAACTAGCTATACAGGTGTGTACGTGCCATATGGGACGGGGCGACCCGTATCCCCGTGAGAAGACTTTCTGGACCGGGGCCAAAAAGTTTGCCTCCGCAGTTTCGCGATTCCCTTTCCGCGCCCGTGTTTCTCGCTGGCGTCGGGAGCATCCAGGATAAAGCGATTCTGGGTGATATGGCCTGGTGATATTACCACTTATATCTCCTTAACGCTGAGAAATAGCACTGTCACTTGCAAGGATTTTACTTCATGTCAGTGCAGTTCCATTACTCCACTAGAATGGAACTGGATTCCAGGGGGACGAAATATATGTAGGGGTTGATATGGCTCACCGACCATATCTGGCGGAAATTATGGGAAAATTATGGCGGAAATTATGGGAAAATTATGGCGGAACTTATGGGAGAATTATGGCGGAAATTGTGGGAAAATATTTAAGGGGGACTAACTAATCCACAGCTATTGACACCATGTCCATATCACCCAGAATTCATCCAGCTGGTCGCTTGAATAGCCTCGACAAATATACAGACCTTCGTATTTGGATTGGTCCCGGGTGTTTCGTACGTGCGCGCCGATTCGAGTGACCCAGCGGGATGCCGATCCGGGATAGCCCACCACCGGGGGATGAGTGCAACGACCGAATCCCGGAGCATGGATTTGTCGAAACGAGGTCAGCCAGGATGCGCCCGTGGATAGCTAACGAGTTCCCATCTTTTTCCCTTTTTTTAAATCTTCTCGATCCCGATAATTCTTAGCGTTCTGGTTTGCCCACCCGACGTAAGCGCCGCTGTTATAAAAAAAAAAGAAAATGCAATGCGTGGTCCTCAATTTTTCAGGCTATTTTAAAAACACCTCAACGGGTCGTGTCCCAGGCATTTTGTTTTCTCATCGATCACGAATCCACCGCTTGTTTCACTCCCAGTTGAAATATCGTTTAATGGATTTTTTGTTATTTATTTTTTTTCATGAAAACAAAACTTTCTCCATGAGGAAGCGATGTTCTCGCGATGCGTAAATGCCATCGGGAGGTCGGCAATGCAGAGTGCACAGGCTGCCATTATGCACCGGCGCGGCGGTGTTCCTCTTCCTCGAGGAGTTACGGTAAACCCTATGCAGGAAACATTTACCAAATACGTTAGGCGAGCCGCAACGGCGTGATTCTCACGGGCTCTCTTATTCACCCACACCCACACACACGTACACACAAGGGTGTATGATAGGCACAGGCTTATGATAATGATACTGAAATAATCACGTGACACAGCTGCATCTGAATTCTCACGGCATCGTCACAATAGCATTGGGTGATGGCAATCTGTAATTAACGTTGGAGGACGGAGAAGGTGAGAGAGGACTCCGAACTTCCCGGGGCGCCGGGACGACGTCGGCCAGGAGGAGGACGAGGTCGATGCACGTGTACGTGTGCATTAACCCTCTATTTACATAATGCCTCGCTATCGAACGGAATCGCATCGCTCGGGTCGCGACAGCATTCGTTCCACGATCCCTTCCGGATATCCATTATTGTTAATATTATGATTTTTTAAATAATCATTCTTTCATAAATAAAATGCCGAGTCCCGTAGTGTTCACTGAGAAAAAGGATAGTGTTTTCTACTATATCAATAGTTCCCAGGTGGAACGTCTATATAGATAGTTTTCGATAGTATATATTCAATTGGTAAAAATATAATTATAGTTGAAACCATCATTTTTTTGTCACTGCCGTAACTATAAAATGTAAACGTTCTCCCTGGGAACTATTTTTTATGGTAAAAAGTCAGTATTGTTGTCTTTACTATGTCATTTTTTCTCAGTGTTCTTCGAGCTTTTCATTCTTCAAGCCCGGCATTTATGTCCGGACTTTCGGCGCTGCCACGCGGCAAAGTTAGCGCCCGCAGCATGTCGGGATTACGCTCGTCTCGCGGAATGGACCGGCTGCTGGTAACGCCGCGTGTGCCTCTCCTCCTCGCCTTGGTCCCATCGCTTACGTCGGGTCGACGTAATAGCTTCCTGATTACTCGAGCTATCGAACGGAATCACGTGGTTTGGGTCGCGATTGCATTCGCTCCACGATCTTTTCCGGATATCCATTATTATTATTAATATTATTATTATTTAATTTTTTTTAAAATATGATTCTTGAATCAATAAAATTCCACGAGTCGCGGAATATTTTTCGCTCTTTTCCACAGCACTTCTGTCCCAGCGCTCGCCGCTGCGCCGCCGCAAAGTTGACGCCCGCAGCATGCCGGGATTACGTTTCGCGTACTCGACTCGGCAGGCTGCTGGTAACGCCGCGTGTGCCTCTCCTCCTCGCTACCTCCGTCCCGCCGCTTACGCCGGATCGACGTAATAGCTTCCTGATTATTCGCGCGCGGCGTCAGCTGATTCTCATCTACACGCCGCACCGGAGAGTACGAAAGGTTCTGCGCCGTTACAAACGCTGAGCGCAAGCGGAGAGGTGGCGACCGGTCGTTGGAGCGATGAAAGTGCATTCCATCGGAAGGTCGAGCGAGATCGGGTTGCGTCGGACGGCGGGGCTCGGGAAAACTTCCCACCTGGGAGAGGCCGGGACACGTGGGAATCGGTGAGCGAACGCGGAAGCCCCTCCGCCTTGCACTCGATAATTCGAAGATCCGACCAGTGAACCGAACCGAATTTTTTTTTTTTCGAAAGCACGATAATGGAGGTAAGCGGAGGTCTCCGGATTCCGCAATTCGAGACGGTCCTCCCGATAGACACCGCTGGCAGGTGCGACTTCCAAAAAATGGTCGTGTGAAATATTTTTAAAAATGGAATAAGAGGAGTAGAGCGGGGAGGTGGCACTTCATCCTGGAATGTGGTATCCCGGTCCTCTCCGTATCTCCCGGGATGCAGATGACCGAGAACGTCCTCCGACCGAACACGAGTACGAGGATGCGTGCAGGACCGGCCACGGCTGCCCGAAGGTGTAAACTGGTTTTCCGTCCTCGCAAGGTTCCGCTTAGAGTTGGACGTGGACTTTGTGACGGGGTATTTTCTTTTGTCACTTGACTGTCAGGAGATCGTCAACTGAGCGGTCCGAAAATAACCGCGAAACAACAGCGACATTAGCTATAAAAAAATTTGCAAAGTAGAATTCTCGTTAATGAGAAAAAAATTGATTTTGTACTTCATTTTATAATATTGATTGATTGATGAATTAATTCGTAAAGAAATGAAAATAGGAATGGTTACGAAGTTAAGGAAGGGGAAAATTGGTTTGATGTCAACCTATGACTCTGAAGATATCTGCATGAGACAAAATTTCATCGAGTTATAACGGCTGTATGAAGTTCACTTGGAGAATAAAATTCTATAAGTGAACAATTGTGTATTCTTCCTAAAGCCGTGCACTGATAGAGACTTGCCAATGATGAAACTTGGTGTCCTGCAGATATCTTCAGGGTCATTGTCAACCTGGACCGCTAAAAAGATGACCAAATTTGCGACCAAAAAAAATATCGCTCAAATGTCAACTGATAGATATTTGTCGTCGTTTTGACCATATTTGTGACGCTGAACAAAAATGACGCTTAGGGCACAGCGACATTTTCTGGAATCAAAAAAGACGGTCGATTGACGCTTTAAAAAAATGACCGTCAAGGCACATCTCTAGTTCCGCTCTCTATCTCCGAGAACGGACTCGGTGATCTTAGAGTCTCCCGAGAGTCGAGTGTAAAAATTTCCGTCGGATTGAATGAAAGCCGGATGACTGGTAGGGTTTCTGGCCGGCGCTGGAACATAACCAGACGGCAGAGCGCTCGCTGTCGTCGCGACTGTACTTCGCGCCGTCCTCGAGGGCCAGTTGAAACGCGACAACGACGAAGGCACTCTCGACAATGTTGCCGTGAAGTGCGCTAGACACTCTTCCAACGAGAGTTGAATGCGATGCATCGTGATGGTAAGAAAAAAAAATAGAAAAAAAGAAAGAAGAGAGAAAAAGACATCGTCTCACACTCGCGCAGTCATTGGCCGTAGGGGGGGTCGCTGACTCGGCAATCGTACCCGAAGAGTTTCTTTGTGCGTGCTAATACGTGCCCGGGCCATTGAGGACGCATCCGCGCACGTGCGTGGCTCCGACGCTTTTCTTGCAGCGGGAATGCGACAAAGTCACCGGGAGAGAAAGATCGCAGAAGGGATGGACGAATGGAATGGAAAGGAGATACATATGGAGAGTTCGGGAGAGGGACACGCCTGGCAGAACGGAAACGACGATACGAGAGGAGTACTCGCGTAGGATGCCGATTGTCGGTACCTCTGTACTCTACTCTCGTTTCGCTGCGTCGCGCACGGCGGAATGGGGTGACGACGGCCGTTGGGGTAATGGGGGTCGCTCTTGTTACATCCGACATCGACTTGGCTCAGTTTCTCCATACTACTGTAGCGAAATATTTTTTGTATACAACTTGTCCGGGACTCGCTCCTTAGAAGGGAACTCGGATCTGAAGATCGATGTTATTTTTTAATGTGCCGTTACCTTTCAGATGTTAGTTGTGTTTGTTCATATCTATCTGTATTTTTCAGGGGCTTTTTGCCCTCATTGTCTAAACATGTGCTTACGGTTGATGTTGGTTGAATGATGTGCCCAGACGACCCGAGGTCATAATGTACAATAAATGCATATCTATCTCCCCCCTCTATCCCTAAGGTGAATCGGGAGGTTTGTAGATAGATAGATAAATAGTTTATTGTGTTCTGGCATTAATCCCCTAAGGACTTGATCCTTAGGGGATTTATGCCAGGAACTTAGGTGATTTACGCCAATACATATGGCGAGCCAAAGACAAAGTTTGAGTACAGTTTATATGTATTTCGTGTGAAAAAATAACAACAGGCCGTTTGTTTTACTTCAAGACCTCTGCGTATTGTAGTAAACACTTCAATGTTTCCTCTAGCGTATGGCTCATTCAGAAGCGTTTATCTTCCATTTAAATGTTCGGATTCTTCCTTAGGTGACCCCCATTACCCCAACACTCCCCGTACTCCCCGTTCGTGCGTGCGTGGGCACTGCCGAGAGCGCGTAAACACATAGCTATGTGTACGCGGATTGCCGTAGGGGTATTAGAGAAGAAAGCATTGAACGCGAGGATGCGCGAAGAAGCGCGGACGCCGAGTGCCCGTCGGCGCTCTCCCCTACTCCTAGCGGTCGCGATCGCAGCCGTACCAGCGGCACGACACGTCGAACGAGCGCAAGGAGGACAATGAAAAGAGTAGCCCCCGACTCGGAATTATCCACTCTTCGTGCTAATAGTTAAATCATTCATTAAGCCGACGAGACATAGAACGAGGAGCCACCACCGAGCCTCGGTCACGTATAAACTTGTAATTCTTCCGGATGCAACTAATCTATGGAGACTACTAGACAGCCCAAGGGATGGCTCTTGATAACATTATTACGCGAGAGATTACATAGAGACCAGTTAAAAAAATGAAACATAAAAACAGAAACATTATAGTCTGGTCGAGAGTGGGAGTTCTGGCAAAGTGTATTAAACTCACGGGGCGTTCGCACGATTAATTGATTAATAGAATCCAATACTTTTTACTTTCAATTGTTTCCTCTCAAGTACGTACCTCGAATCGTACAATGTGGAACATCCACGTGACTCTGTGTTTTTTTTTATTTTTGTTTACAGTTTCACCGTCACGTCTCGTACGTGGGCTACGAAATGTTGGTAATTGCTGACTCGAGTGATGCTTCATGCTAATGACCGAATAATTTGTATTAAGTTTCGCAGCAGAGTTCTCCCACCGACTTGGCTCTCGCGTACTTTTAATTTATGACCGGATCGGCCGGGGTTGCCGCTCGGAAAGTGTGTAAAATTGTCGGGGCGAGGGAAAGTGAACAACGTAGCGAGAATGCGTGTCGCGACGGACGTTGTTTAAGAGAAAAAAAAATCAATAGTCCGAAACTGGAGGATCTCTCGACACGCTTCGCTGGCGCAGAGAGGAGTGAGGGAGTCTCTCGGTGGAGAGCGTCGCGTTCTACGAATCTCCTCTCGTCGACGTAAACAAACCATCGACGAAAAAGAAAAGGAAAGAAATATAGGCCTCTCTCGCTGGCCGACGTTACCACGTGTAGTAACGCAGGGACGTAAATATTGGGAACGGTCGTCAGGCAATAGAGGCCTCGGGGCTCATCGATGCGAGAAGGTCCGCAGCATCGACGGACCGCTCGACGAAAGAAATCTGAACTTGAATCGAACGATTAAACGAGGGTTATTACAGTGACTAATGGCCCGTGAATGGAAACGCACGTATCGCGGGCGCCCAGCGGGGAACGAGAACGGCTCTCACTTTTGGTAGGAATAAAAAACGAAAAGCGCGCAACGCGCAGCGGGCGTCTCTTTGTAGAAAGCAACGAGAGACGTTCCCAGAGATTATGATCACGAAGGAAACGAGTCACTTTTTTTTATTCTTACTTCTCTCAAGATCGAAACAATTATCCAGGTGCATTGATTATTGTTTTAATAACACGAACCCGTCGACACTGCGCATCGAGGTAAACCTCCCTCTCGTGTCTCCGCACAATGCGCTCAATTAAGTTACCGGGAGAGTCCGCCGAATGGTAATTTCTCTTCGCCGCTGAACGAGCGAGATTGTATACTTTCTTGCTTCCCTAATTGGAAGCTAATTCGGCCGTGAATTTTTCTCCCCTTCGCGCGACGCCATCCCCTCCTGGTTCTATACAGTAAAAAAAACCTTCGTAAAATATGACTATTCGTTAAAATAATTTTATGAAATAAGTTAGAGGTGAAAGTTGAAATTTACGGTCTGATCTTGTATTTCCCGTGTCATTAACAATTCTAGTTTGTATTTTTGTTTGTAAAACTAAAGAGCCGGGATGGTGCGACCGGAAAATTAACAGATAAAAAATTGTGGACGTTCGTGGACAATAAGTTGTAAAAAGTGAACACTTTTTACTGTCTAAAGGGACTTTTTGCCTTAAAACTTATTCATTCATCACACTCTTCGTCAATATCGATTTTACTGTCGAGAATATTATAAAATGGAAACGCTAAATGGAATAGCGCTCTATACGGAAAACAGGAAAAAAAAGCGACGAGGGCGACACTGAAACCTTCATTATTATATTATACACAGAGGCTGACTATATGACAACGCCACCCTATGTGCGGAGGGAGAAAAAATAAATTGTCTGTGGTGTCCTGGCGTTACCATAACGACACGAAGGCGGGCAAGGGATTGAAAGAGTGAAGCTGACTGGGCTCATGCAAGGGCTGCAAGGTACCCGGCTGCGGACAGTGTGATAAACTTAGGTCAGTTTCACTGTTCGTACCTTGCGCGAGGCGTACGCGAACAGTGCCATTGCCCCCGTGCATTACGTGTCTGACCATCCGACCATTCGTCGGTCCGTCTGTTTGTCTGCTCCGTCGTCCCCGTACGCTCCCCGAACGACTACACGACCCCTGCTCGGCCCCACGCGCTCGCTACCGAGTACATCGGGACTTCGGTCAGTGGGGTCTCCGCTGAAGGATCGCTGATTTCTCTCTCGTGCTTTCAACGACAGGGGGATAGCTTTGACCGTGGCTCGTGGCTGCATATCTATTCCCGAGCGAGCCGAGTACAGCCGATCATTAGACTTGCACGAGACTCCCCCGTCGTACTCGCGAGCTATTTCCATCCCTACGCGATAAGCCGTGTGCAAGACCGATGGGTGAAACTGCCCATCGACTTTATAAATGTATAAAAAAAATTATTACGGCTTTCCATTCAACGAGCGCGGTTGAAGGGGGCAGTGGAACAGTTTGCAGCTGCAGGTGAAGCAAAGTTTTCTAAGTTCGAGTTAAGGTGGTGTGAAAAGCTTCCTGCTCACTCCCTACCGGGGCTCGGTCGATAACAAAAACTGTAATGAATTTTTTTCGCTGATGCTAACAACTTTCGGTGAAAACAAATTCTTACACCAACGAGATGTTAAGGCAGCTTCGTGCGAGAATTCGCTTTTGTAAGTAAATGGGTAGGGTCGTCAGAAAAATTAATTACAGTTTTTGTTACCGACCGCGGTACTTCACAACGTCTCAAGACTAAAACTGTTCCAGAGCCGTTAATTCGCAAGCGTTCAGGATCGTTACCGATTACTCTCGAAATTCGATTAAATCTCGTGACAATTAACTTTCGAAGACACTCACAGACACGCACCATTCACACGACACTCACGTGTCTGCGAGAATGTCCGATTGTCTCGTACTTTGTTATCGTGCAGATTCCCGACTTTCTATCACGTTCACCGTAAACCGATGGAATCGATTCATCGGAACTTTAGAACGAAACGTCGATCGACCAGTGAAAATATCGAAGATAACGAGGACGCAAAGAAACGTCGATGCTTTGGGAAGAAACACGTACTACGCAAACGGTGCCCACGCTCGAGTCACGAGTACGAGAAGAGTATGCCGGTTAATCCGAACGTCCGAGAGAAATCAGCCCAGTGAGATTGCCTAGTCGTTATTATAACCAACGTTACTACGCTCGGTACTGCGCCGATGCTGATGCCCTGTGTATGTGTCTGTCTGAATACATACATATGTATATATATGCGTGCTACTCGTAATTCAAGCACCCTTCGCTTTCTCACGCTGCCGGCGAAAGTAATACTTCCCGAGATTATTGTCCCTCGCGGGCGCACAGCAGTTATATCCCTCGCTCACCCTCCTTCTCTATTCGCACTCGTACGGAGTCTGGATAGCACGAACTCGAAAGCAACGGTTCAACTCCATTTCCGTCGATGTGTCAAATACCCTTTTCGGAACACAAAGATAAATTTATATATTTGGAAAAGGCACTATCATGGATTAATTGGTTTATCTTTAAAAAAAAAAAAAAAAAAATCGCCCAACGTGGGGCTCGAACTCACAACCCTGAGATTAAGAGTCTCATGCTCTACCGACTGAGCTAATCAGGAGAACGAGGCGTTGATTCCGCATCTCATTCTCGAACGAAAATGGGTACATTTATCGCTGTTGTTCTTTATCACTGTTGACTCGTTACATCACGATCGTTATAATGTACCAGACTCGGATAACGACGATGAGTAATTAAAAGTGAGTGTATAATGCGGCTGAGAATATGGCCATGAATTGTAACCGAGATAATGACGATGAGTGTGAGAGTAAGACGATGCGGTGTGCGATACATTCCTCATTACGGAACACATCGCACTCAAGTATATGCTCGGCGGAAAGAGCCGAGTCGCCGAACCCGTTATATATACATACTAACAGGTTGTGTGGCTCATGCACTTTACGCCCGCGATATTGGAATGTGGAAACCGGAAATTTTGATTTCGGGAGATTTACCGGAAATTTTTCATTTCTCGACCGGAAATACGTCACTTCCGGTGGAAAAATCAAATTTAAAAACCATGGGAGATCCCCGGATCCTCGCAAATTGAAACAAACAACTTTCGAATATATATATAAGATCCATATATCCATCACTATTTCGCTTGGCTCATTTATCGCTCTACTCGCGAAATAATTATGTACATGTTGAAAACCTCGTGCATAAACTCGTGTAGGATGTTCGAGACACCAACGCTTTTCCATTGTCAGTGTCGAGCTCAATAACCCCGCTTGCCAAGTTTTACGCTCCGTTCGTCGTTTATGAATGAAAATTAAATATGTTAAACGTTGTAAATGTACATCGTTTATGGGACATAATATTGACAAAGCTTTCGTTAACTTTGTCAACGGCACACATACAATGGATGCTATTACGCAATTACCGACTGCGGTGAAAGCTTGAAAATTAATCATCAGCGCGGGTTATACCAATGTGCGAGAGCTACTCCACCTCTACACTGTAGCTGTTATATCGCATTTTAGTACTATGCTAGCAGTTTCTTCTACATTTTATACAATGTGTAACGAATAGCCACGACGTGTGGTTACACGACGTATTACCACAATATAACTCCCGTCACGATTCATGAGCTCGTATCACTTTGTTCGGTAAATCAATATCCGATGTATTATTATCATTATTATGAATCATTCGAAATGTACGATAATCGAGTGCCCTGCAATATCGGTATTTCCGATTCAAATGTATAATAATTTATCTCGTGTGTTGTACGATTGCTAAGCTGGGAAGATGGGAGTGAGTTTCGCCCTTTCCCGTCAGCGCGACAGCTCGGAGAACGCTGAAGGGGAAAAGAAAAAAAACTGGAGGGAAAAACTGGCACCGTCTGTCTGGCGACGATCTACGCACTACGCGCAATGTCTCCTGCGTAAGGCGGAGTTAGTCGGAAGCGAGCGACACGTATCTGGCTGTATCTCTGTGTGTCCAATGGCCATGAGTCTCGTTTAATCAATTTCATCGTGTATTCTCGTAATTAAAATTTCGGTGACGCACGAAACCGCTCTGTCATACAGTTCATCGTTAGTGGATTTACCGATGTGTATTCGCGCACGCTGTACCGGCGGTGCGAAGCCGTGGATGAGCACCGCTGGTCGTCTTGGCCC
Source organism: Ichneumoninae sp. B BG-2022a (assembly GCA_030522725.1). NCBI lineage: Eukaryota > Metazoa > Arthropoda > Insecta > Hymenoptera > Ichneumonidae > Ichneumoninae sp. B BG-2022a. The sequence goes on along the minus strand of JAPYZD010000185.1, from coordinate 68,229 downwards.
ACCGCGGGACGCCGACGAATCTCGTTTCTCGTCTTATTCTCGCGACAGTGTTGCAAAGCCGGCAGCGCTGGCGAGTGGGGAGCGTGCATTGGTAAATACAATTTAACGAAACACGAGCGAGTCTCGGAAGATTCGGCACGACACGGTCGGGTCTCGTAAAAGTGGCGAGCCCTCCGGTCTCGATAAACTTTTCGCCGCATGGCGGAGGAATGAATAAAAAAGTTCGTTCGCCGATAACCTAACCCTCGTTACGGGTGCAATCTATCGTCCATCTTGTACGCGGGAGACGCGGCCCTTTGACGAATTGAAGGCAACGATCTCGAAGCGACCACACCGACTGAATTATTCACGGGCTTTTGTGGGAGTGGACTGAGTCAAGGATACCGATAAACCCCGGATATTACCCTCGTGACACAAATAAATGAGTCACGGTGTTGAGTCCGAAAGCGAGGCGCCTCATTAGCTCCGGCGTCTATGAACTCTGTGCCGCACTATTGGTCCGTTCGATCTGGCTGCGTTTTTCGACACGACCCGTTAGAAGGACACCGAGCTTTTGTACTCCGCGAGAACAAGAGTGAACGCAGCCATTGACCAATAAAGAAGCGTAGAGCAAGAGGACTTTTTCTCGCGGGACGATGCAAAACACCGGAGTCGTAAGCTGCGCGCGCACCTCGACGAACTCAGTCGATTCGGATATTTATGGATCGTTAAAGTTTTTTTCGTTTAAACGAGCACCTGCGAACCCTGTCCGTATTCTCGTGACTCACCACTCATCTTTTTTTAAAGAATCATTATCGGTTATCGAAATAGAATACATCGCGAAGCGAATTCCTCGGGGAAATGATATCAACGACGATTAATAATGCTCGAACTTGGCAATACCGAAAATCTGTACTTTGCGAGCGAATTCCCCTGGGGAAATGATATGAACGACGATTAGTAATGCTCAAACTTGGTAATACCGGAAATCTTTTCGCAAAACTCGATTGGAAATATAATATTTTGTCTCGTCGTTTTAACGCTGTCTTTTATTTTCCCCGCTAATTACGAATGTACCGGCCGTTTTATTCCCAGCTTACGGTGATGTGAAATAAAGCTGCACTGAATGCCGTTTTGGGACCGCAATCCGCCGACGAAAAAGAAAATTGTCTTTCCCCGGGGAATCGGCAGACGCGATGAAAGACTTCTTTTTTCTCGGCGGTTTGCGGTCTCAAAACGGCATTCAGTCCAGTTTTTGTTGCCAAGTGGACGCGGGGCAAGTGGATGGGCGGTTGTACCACATCACCTCAATATCAGCCAAATCGAGGCCCGAGCAAGAAAACAATCCTGGCGATTAAGATATTTATAGTTTAATTATATTTGAAACTGTATATATCATGATTATAATTAAAACCGTACCGCGTGTACTTATGATAGCGATCGGGATATTCGATATTTTCTCGAACGAATGCGGGACCGTCGACGCGTCGAGTAAGCGCAACTGCGCATGTACACAAAACATAACCACCCGTCTGGGACCGTAAGATTATTACCGAGCGAGTAGTATCAATCGCGTGTCTCGACACGTTGCGCCGAGCATATCAAAAGCCAAGCGTGTAAACGCGTGTAATGTATACGAATGAGTCCTCGGCGCAGCGTCCAGTGAGACTGTTCTCCTCGGTCTGACGCCCATCGTCAAGATAATAATGATAATGATAAGAACAACGTACAGTCTTCTCCGTAACCTACATAAGGACGACCCGGGAATAATGAGCAAATGAGCGGAGTTATTAGGGCCGTATTCAGCACGCGTACCGCGGACGATTCGTTTCGAACGGGCACCGAGTCATCCGTACCACGGTACACGTGTACATTTTGCCCTCGCGAGCCGTTCGGCGTCCGTTGGACTCGACCATCGGCGTCCGAGTAATTTTTAATTCGGGACCCGCTCGTAGTGGCACGGGTGGCAAGTTTGTTCCTGGAATTCCCATAAAATACTCGACAACGTCCGAAGGTCGTTGAGCGGCGCCGAAGGGCAAACGAGTTTACAACTGCATCGAAGAGTTTTCACGTATTCTTTGGAGGACAAAAAAACCAACAAGATATGGATGAGAGATAAGGACTGACGCGTTGAAAGTTAAATAAAATTGACCCGGTGGGACGGGACGGTCGGAGGAATTCGAGTCACGCGCGAGTTGCACTATCGGAAAAATTTTTTGAAGCGCAACTCGTAAAATTACTTTGCATTTATAGCGCAGTAGTAGAACTTTGCATGCAGCAAGGCTGTGCATTACGCACTAAAAGTAGTGTACCGTATAGTGAGTTTTTTTTTTACACGCTACGATTGACCGGTCAATAAACCCGCAAACTGTCAACGCCCAAATTCGTATTTTCTTGCCTCGTTATCTCGCACTGCACACCCAGTACGACGGGTTTATTATCAGCGGATTTCTTACGTGGTGTGTCATCGATAAGAATATTATTTTAAAGTACCCCGATCGAGGGTGGAATAACGGGTTTATTACCGGAGAGCTCATTGGTTGGGTGCAGAGTCAATCGAGAAGTAAACTAGTCGAGGAAGCTTGAATCTCGTATAGTCGAGGAACTGGAACCAAAGAGAAAGCGGATTCGCCGGGTGAACGTGTGCCCGGTGGAAGCGATAGGTTTACTGTAAATCCGTGCGAGTTCGACGAGAAGCTCGTTGGACCACTGGGTCACGAGCAGCTTCAAACTTCTCGTCCAATTGATCGTGAAATAGTTAACACCGCCTAATGAAAAAAACCGCAGCATCTCCGTGCTGAATTAATCGAACGTGCGCTAGCGCGGTACACGGAAAGGCCTGCATACCTGCAGCAACAAGTGGACTGTTCGATCGATGCGACTATACACTTGTCGTTACCGTGCCGAGAGCAGAGTAATCGTACCGACGTTTATTCGTACGAAACGAATAAGGGGGTCCAAATTTTTGTTTGTTTTATCGCTCGGTAGGTAAAACAGAGTTGCACAAGGATTTACCGCAATTTTGTATCGAGCCGACGGTGTCAGTAACGCAAAGGAAACGAACAAGAGAATCGAATTTTGCGTTATTCCGCGCGGGTAAATAGACAGGACGACGCCATGACTTCTTTCGAGGCGGACAGCGCACAATGGCACGGTGAATCCGTGTAAAAGGTTCACACAGGGTGTACAACATCACAAGTCGAGAGTGCGCGACACCGCGCTAGATAACCACCCGAGGAACGCTGTTGACGCAGCCTCCGGCAAGCCGCGCATCAGTTCTCATCTCGTCTGGTACGACGAGCTAACGCAGGCCTCATCACCCACCCCCTTATATAGATCGTATGAAACGAGTATCAACTGTTTTCCCTCCGGATGCCCGTTATACGCGCGTTTACCACCTCTCTCCCTCCCCCCGACAGTTAGAATTTTATAGCCCTTAAATAATCTCTCTCTGAAATGCGAGACAGCTTTATTCACGTGCGAGTCGTGTGAGCCAAACAAACACAGATGTTTCCCGCATCGAAGTTGCGTGCACGTTGGATTCGGCTTGGTGTTTAAATATACGCCTAGATTTTACGACGGTTTGAACGTATGACTCGTTGTTGCTTACCCTGACAGAAGATGCTGGCGGATCTTGGTCAGCCTCGGTGAAAATATTCTCTGGTTAAATCGTCACCCACAAACTCTTGGACACTGTCATGCGCCGCGCAACACCGATTACCGTACTCGCGTTGCTGTTGTACATACGAGAGAGGCTATCTTTACGGGCTCCCCGGTCACGTAAACGGGTTAGTAGCTTGCACTCGCGGACCTTCACTCGAGACGCGAGATCGGGACGAAAAAACGAATTTACAACTATATGTTCGCGGAGACCGTGCGCAGCTCAACTTCCTTACTCGGCGCCGTTCGCAGCGCGTCTGTGATGGCTGGCCGGTCCCGCCTCGAGGCCTTCTCCCAACGCGACAAGTGCATTCGCCGACTGTGCCCGAAGATTCACGAAACTCGCCGGAGAGACAGTCTGGCGCGGGACTCGCGCGAAATCGCCGCCACGCGACGCTTTGTTTTTGTTTTCCTTCGTGTTCCACCCTACGGTAAATGGCTTTTGAACGCTTCGTCTAGTTATTTATAATTTTCTTTTTATTCTATCCATGCTACATTTCATAATTCATACCCGAGTTCGGGACTTCGAGCGTCTCGACTTTTATACAACTTCTGAATATCAGCATTCACGGATCGGCTTGCAGCAGTCTATTGTATTATAACGATCCCTTATTTATAAATTGCCAACGATCGTTGATCCATATAGCGCATTTGAAAGTATTTTTTTCAATATACTTACATTTACTTTACTCACTGATCAACGAATAAAAATATCGTAAAAATGTTACGATACCTATAGTTATGTGTATTCTATGTTTGTATATATATGTATGACGCATGACAACGAAATATTCATTTTTCGGCGCAGAGAACAATGTCCGTCTGTTGTATCTCCGTTAACTTTCCGTCGACACTGTTGTCGTTGTAAATAATCATTCGGCCCCCGGCCGGAAACGACGAGTTCGCGTCGAGTCGTCTGCTGCCGGGAAGCTTGGCGTCGCACTGATCATCGTGCGTCTGCAATTGAATGAGCGAGCGATTCGTCAACGATTTCGTCTCCGCGGCGATGGGGCTTCTCAGAAACACGACATCCTTCGGAAATGCCACGGCTTTCAAGCCGTAGTGGAAATTGCTGTTGGGATCATTAACGGGACCAATTTGAATGATGTCCTCTGCTTTCTCGATTAGATCTATAGTTTCCGACACCGCATCATTGGCTGCCGCGACTTCCGAAAGTTGACGGACCTCTCCGTTATCGAGAATCCTCTCGCACACGATGTCAATCTCCGGCCCGGCTGTATCGTCGTTTTCTTTGTTCGTCGCTTCGTCGATCGGTTTCTCGGTCGTACCGAAGATTACCTCCATAACCATCTTGCGGAGCTCGGGATCGCAGTCCATGCTCGAGGGCGCCCTGAACCGAGAAAGCTCGCGCATCCTCGAGGGGCTCCTTTCGTCGGGCGACTTCTTGGAGTTTACGATATCGCTGACCTCGTCACACTCGGAGAACTCTCCGGCCAGAGTAAGTGGCGATACGTGTTTTGCTTTCTGGACCTTCTTCTTCTTGCCCCTCCTCTTCCGTCCTCTCTTTGGGTTCGGTGGTCTGCCTCTCTTCGGCTTACTGCTGGGCAACACATCTTTTTCCACCGTCGACACAACATTGTCTGTGGATAAAACGTTTTGCTTGCTTCCTTCCACATGGTTGAGGGGTTCTTTCTGTTGTATGGCTGGATCAATTGTCTTGCTCGTCGACGCCAAGGTCACATCTATTACCTCCAGCTCATCCCTCGCTCCGGTGTCGTTGTACTTCGCAGGTTTTTCATTTTCTGTCGCGTCATTGATCTGTGGCACCTCGATAACCAAAGAAGCGAGCACCGCTCGATTGTTTCTCGCGTTGTGCTTCTTGTTGCAGTGAGCGATGCATTCGCACTTCAGAAACGCCTTGAAATCGCACAGTTTGCAACGATAACGATTACGCCTTTGGTGTACGGCAATGTGTCTCCGCAAATTTATCAGCGACATGAATTTACGGTTGCAAGGCAGACACTGTAACTTTCGTGGATTCGCCAGTGACGAGAACTTCTTGTCAATGTGAATCGATCGTTCGGGGGATACGTTGACCGAGATACTCGGTTCGAGGGACGTGGCATCGACACGTCCGCGTGTGACATTTATTTTCTCCAGCGTCACCGTTGGCAGTCGGATTCCTCGATACTGGATACCCAATTTTTTTTCCGTGCCCAGTACCGACAAAGTCAACGGCCTCGCATTATCGATGCTCGTGTATATCACCTCGGGAACGTCCAAAGTCCCGGTCGCGGATGAGCGATTTTTCGTTGTTTCGGTCAATGCCATTTTATCAGTTGTTTTCTGGGATCCTGGTGATCGTTGGGACGTCGCTGACGAATTTTTATTTTCACCGCCCGGTCCCGAATTCCCGCCAGTCTGATCCGTCCCGATCATGTCCCAGACGTCCTTGCTCAGGCTGGAAACGTCCTCTACGCGTATCGATGTTTCAGGCGTTTCCTCCGATACTCGGCTTATCGAGACCGACGGTGGGCGCTCGGATACCTGCCAATCCTGTATTTCGATTTTTGGCGACGACGATCTGTCCGTGCTGGAATCCTCCGAGGAGCGATCATCTGCAGGTTTATCGGTCACCACTGGCTGAACGATTTCGGTAACGCGTTGTGGTGGATTTTTGCTCGCTCTCTTATGCCTGCCCGCAGTTTCGCTCCGTGCACTGGCTGCTCGTTTCGGACAAATCAGCGAATGAGACACCAATGCCGCCTTTCTGTCGAATCGCCTCCCGCATGCACCACATCTCTGAAGCTCCGTGTCCAATTCCAAATTTTCCATCCATTCCTGCGCGATAATTAGATTCTGACGATGCAGGGACTGCGTGTTAGTATATTTTTTTTTTTCTCTGCTGAACTTCCGGCAGAATCGTACGTACCTGGCTCTCCTCGGTCGACCCACCCACATTCAAGGCCTCGTTGACCTTGGCTGTCGCATTTTCTTCGTTCGTCGTTTTCATCGCCTGAATTTGCGATCTTAATTTCCGCATTTGTTCATTGGATTTTCTGTGAACTGCATAATATCATTAGAGATCGTGTAAAATGGTACAATATTTGGAGTACGCTTCCTGCACGTACCTTTGACTAAATGCCGATGAACACTTGCACGATTGGTAAATATACTCGAACAACAGGGACAAGGGTAGTTCATTTGATGTGACATGTGTTTAGACTTAACATGGAATGTCAGAGTCTTTTTTGTTGCGAATGTAGCGTTACCTGGAAATATATTTTATATGTGATTGTCAAAAGTACAAAGGGTCAAGGAAACAATTATCTATGGCATTGACTTACAAGCGGAGCACGTGAGATCCGTCCCGCATGCGGAATTCAAATCGCTCTGACCATCCTCTTCGCTTCCACACTGATCATCGCTTCTAGAGAAATTTTTCACATTTACAAGTTGGCCGTCGGGTCCAAGAACTGCAGTGTTCTGACTCAGCATGTTTTTCAGTTCCAGAGTCTAAAAATTTTTATTGGTGGTTACGTAAAGGCAATGCAAAAAATACCAATAAAAGACTGATAATGAAATATGTACTTGAATTTTCATGAGATCCGATTCTGAGGACACAGGCATTTCCGGACGTTGGACCGTCTGATATGCAGCCTGATTCGAATCCATTATCTCCAAGAGCACTTGCTCGTTGTCGCTTGAAATACGCAACGGACCAGCTGAGTCGCTAGTGAAATGTTCGTTTTGACAATCGTCGTTCTGTTTTTTTTTCAGCATGTCCACCACAGATGTGAGGTCCTTTTTCGGTTCTTTTCGGGTACTTCGACTTCTGAGTATTCTGTCGTTTGTACAGTTCTCTTTGTAGTCCAATTCTGAACACGCCTCGCCATGTCCAAATGGGGTTTTGTTAAAAATCTGAAAAATCAACTTTACTCTTCGATTCTTATGGTCGCTGGTCTTACCACAGTACGGCACGTACCTGGTTCGCAGGATCCATTGAACTTCTGTTAAGTGTAACATTGTATTTTTCCGGACAGTACACTCGCTTATGAGAAATAAAATTTGCGAGACTCCTGAACAAGCTCCGACAAATTCTACATTCGTAAACAATGTCACATTCATAAGTGAGTATGGCCTGTACTTCGTCGCTTCCTTTCTCAAAGAGCTGAGCGACTTGTTTCAAGTTGCATAGATTTGTATCAATTGGCTTGCGCAGTTGAGACAAGTCCGAAGATTCTACATCCGTTGTTTCCTTGTTAGCTACATGCATTCTAGCAATTCGCCCAATGTTCTTCTTTAATTTTCCCTTTGCTTTCATCGTCTTGGATGCAACGAGGCTGTAAACAGTTTTTAGTTGCAGGAGCCTGAAATTTGATTACTCTCAACTTAAGTTTGGTACGGCAACACCGTGCCGCATGTGACCATGTGGCCTGATAGTATCGACTACTCGATCAAGAACGGATCAAACACGATTTTCAGAGAAATCGTTATAAAACGAGCGGTAATTATAGAAGTAACGTGGACACGAATAATTGAAACAAGTCACGAAAATTAAACATGGAGGGGTATGTTTTCTTTGCGAGACTTAAGTTTTCATCCGAAGAATTAAGACTTTGCGTCGAAGGAATTATCATTCCATTCTCTGTAACGCAAAAATGAATGAAACGATGCGGTATGCAAGAGGTACTCGAGTAAAATAGTTTCAACGATTAACGTGATACAATTGTTGGTTTATCATTAAATATTCGTTAAACAAAGTGTAAGATGAGTCGATTGGTGCATTGGATTCCTCAAGGTGGTAGATGAAGTTGGACATCCTAGTATCAAGTCTCTCCTTCATTTTACACAGTGAAAATCGACTCTCGTCTGTAACATCGTCCATTAGTTGTTTCAATGGAATATAGCTTTACCGTTTTTAAGGGTTGTTGGATGAATGCCTGAAGCGATGAGCGAAGAAATCGGTTCGAAATGCGGTCGCGGTCACAACAACTCAATCACCCGGTGACCTCCATTTTCGGTATGAGTTCTCATCTTCGCCGTGTGGCATAACTTTTATTAGGCAGCACCGTGAGTGTATTTATTTAACGTGCGAGCTTCAACGATACTTTGCAAATTGTATTTATGTCTAATTAAATCGTTGATATTTCGTCGATTGAATTAATAATTATGTATCGCGTACGAGTGGTCTCGTTGACGAAGGTAAACATCGGTCCGATCGGTCCTGCCGAAAGAACAATGTTAACCTAGGAGGTTTCCTCAGGGAAACTTGTGTTGCACTTTTCAATGCAATTCGATCTATAAGATTCTCAAATTAATAATTTATTTTTCATTACCAGCCGTCGTTGATCCTGTCGGTGTTGCAGAACGAGATGGGTTTGTGTTACAATTTAAAAAAATCTGGTAATATTACTCCATATTTTGCTCTTCCGCCGCTGACAAGAACGATGCATCTAACTCAAACGACTTCGGTCGTTACCACCGACGAGGACAACCCTGGCTTTTTAAAACGAATCTATCGTAAAATCATGCCCGATCCCGCAAAATATGTAAGTCAAACCGTCATTGATATATCGTCTTAGCGTGTATAATCATGTATCTATCGGGTACTTTGCAGAGACGCATGTACATCGGGTACGTCCTCTACGAAGATATAGCGACCAATGTCAACTTTGCTAAATTCTTCCATGGTATGTTTCATTTTTTTTGTTAGTCACTAGTACCACATAATGCAAATCGTCGAATTATCTAACTTCGTAGAACTACTTTCTGATGCACATTAATGACGGTTGAAAGTTAACAAGTAGATTGTTTTACAGATTTCAAAATGCAAGACACATTTTATTCGTGGTTCGTGATAATGGAGTTACATGTATGGATGCTAATGGTTCGATATATGGCCGAGGGCAAATTCGGACAGGATATTCGAAACAGCATAGTCGAAGCGATGTGGGAGGATGTGAACAAAAGAAAGAATAAACTGAAAGTAAACATTCCATTTTATATTATACCATTATCGGCATTGTCTTAGCGTCAATGCTTCTGTGTTCTTATCAGTAATTGTCATTGCAGAAAGCCAATATAATAGCGCTGAAAAAGCAGGTAACAGAATTGTCCCACCAGTTCAATGCTGCGATTATTGGTTACGACGAGGGCATCATGAGTAACGACAAGGTGCTTGCAGCAGCATTGTGGAGAAGATTTTTCCAATCCGCATGCAACAATCCAGAATACCTGGAGCAGCTGGTTATATATGTTCGGAAACAGGTGAAAATATACATCGGATTATGTAAGTGAGTTTATTTCCGGTTGTCTTATAAGATGTTTTATTGCAGATGAAAGAATTGGACAGAATACCAAGGGAGACGCTCCTACAGCAGCAATCAACGAAGTGGATAGACTACAGAAAGCCTTGAACCAAATAGAACATCCGTAGGTTTTTTTTTCAATCCGTGAGTCAAACCGATATGTATATTGTTACCATTGTAAATACAACTCCCGACATTAATTGAATAATGTTAATAACTTTTATCTGCCTGAAGGCGTCGTTCGTCCAGCGACAATACGATTTTACCGCGACGTATTCATCAAGTAGTTGCACTGAGTTCGGTCGTTCGCGCTCGTTGTGACGATATCGCACAGATACTTCCTCCGGCAGACCTCATCGCATTCGGTACTCAAAGCCGTATCGGCATGCTTGTGGAAGTTTCTGAAAGAAAAAACGATCAAATGTTACGAATAGCCAGCAAAAGCCTAGACTCTGAGCCGTGCCTTTCTTACTTGTGGTACGTATCGAGTTTGGTGATATCCTTGGACATGTCGACGATCCATTCACCGAGTGCCGCGGCTGAGAGATTTTTAAGACCGTACTCTTCTCTGAAGGAATATGATCTATACCACTCGGGACGCTTTTCGGGAGTTTCGTTCGCCCTCGTTAGATTGTACATCCAATTATCGATATCCACAACAGCCTACGTTTACAATCGATCATTAATTAACGCGCCCTTTTAGTTAGTTCGAATATATCCGCATTTACTCACAAAAGTATTCGCATTGGTTGTATAAACTTTGTAGTTCGGATTGAGATTTGAAAATGGAGTGATGCTTCCACCGTTCCAGGCTACGTTGATGGCTCTGCTGGGCTCTGCCGGATCGTAAAATACATTGAATTCGTCGAAGTGCGTGTGCCCGTTAAATTGACCAGTTATAACGTGAGCGAATCTATTCACGATTCTACGGAAGTCGTTGCTCCACGCGACGTAACAGTCCTGACTTCTCGGAGGTACGTGCGCCAATATATGAACATGTTCTTCATTTCGTTCGGCTTCCAGGAGAGTGTCGGCCAGCCATCGCAATTGACCATTGGGATCTTCGGGTTCGTATAGCAGCCACCTGAAAATGCGTTTCGTCACCAACTATCCTGAACAATTTTCCGATCAACCAAGTGCAACTTACCAGTTGTACGTGTAACAAACGTTATTGTTCAACGCAATTATTCTGAAACCCTTTCTCGGGGAAATTGTGTAAAATCCACCCCGAAGTATAGTTGCTCGCGTCGATTCGGGTAACCATCTGTAGCCTATCCACAGATCAGCCATCAGGGTGAATAACCATTCGGTACTCAAGTTATCATCAGTGATATGGCTTGGTGCGAAACTGAAAGTAATAACAAATAATTTTTGCGATCCTCTGGACGACGATCAGTTGCTCGACGATATTGATAAAATCGGCAATTACTTGTTGAGCGGATGGGGCTCGTGATTTCCGATTAGAGGATAAACCGGTGTATTCTGGAAGGTATCTTTTATTAAATCGTAACTCTTCATCAGACTCTCGGTATTTCTTCTTCTCGACGTCTCCCAAACACCATGATCGATCACATCGCCGGTGAAGTATACGTAGTCGATATCCTGACGAACGAACAGTCGAATTAAATTAATCGCTTCGCTTAAAGAATCGGTACGAGGAAAAAAATTAAGTTTCAAATATCCCCTACTTTCTGGACGTTCTTTATATGATCCAGAGTATCCTCTACAGCATGCCAGGGACTATCGCAATCGTTGTAATCTCCCCAGTATCCGGCAACTTTGCCACTCGTGTTTGTAACATTTTGCCCCTTGCGGCAACAAGTCGGCTCGTCACATTGAGAGTTGCCGTTTGGCTCGTACAGCGGGTCATAGTGGATGTCTGTTATTTGGAGTATCTTTATTGTCTCCTCTGTAAATTCGGCTTCGAATGCCTTCGGCAGGGATGAATCAATCTCGATAGACCACTCGTACTTGGCGTCAGCGGTTGTGCAAAATCTATCCTGTAACGCCACTCCGCAAATATCGTCAGCGGTGATGTTTGGATTGGAGTCGATGATATAGAAAATAATGGGCTGCGTAAGAAATAAAAAATTATCAGTAAATTAGTTCCTTATCGTGGTGGGTGATCTCGTCGATATAGTATCTCCGTTCAACATCTAATTTTTTTTTGTTGAATGCGACGCAATGACCGATTAATCGATTAACTAGGTCAAATAACTATGATAAATATTTGATGACTAAATGAGATATCGATGGGTTAAAACACTTCCTTACTAACCGTATTGATCTCGACGATTCCTTGACAAACTCGCTCCGGTTGTATATTCAAACGCGTACAGAGATTCGCTATTACCGCTTGTATATTTTCCACAGGCTTTCTATCGTTCCTCAGTCTGATAATCGATTTTGAAAAAGATTTGCAAACAGTGCAAATTATATTGGCCCTCGCACCGGTTAATGTTCGCCAGTCGAGTCTTCGAAGCTCGGTCGGGAGAGCGAGCGCGTTGACGACTTCATCCAGAGTTCTAATCCGATAGCCCGATCGCGCCGAACTATTGATCTCGTCCGAAAAAATCTTCACGACTAAGTCCTCCTCTGCATTAAAAATATTTTCAGCTATTTTATTCAACTCCGAGATTGAAGTGTCTTTGTAAAAAAAAAAAATGAGTCTAGAACAAAGATTACAATACCCAAAATACAAACTTACCTTCCAACGCGACACATCGCACGGACTGGACCGCGAGGATGCAGAGGAGGACTCCTTTGACGATCAGCATGTCGAGAGGTATCAGACAAAACTAATTGGGCGCACATCTGGCTACGATATATATCACTCACGAAAAGAATTCGTGGCACACACCCACCAATCTTATCCAATTTCCCTACCACAACCTGTACCGAGATATCGTTTATCAACAGGATCTTATTTGCGACTTCAACGGATTAGCTTCCGATATGCCTCTTTCACGGTTTGTGTTAATCGAGCGAGACAAGCGGCACCGTAAGTAAACAACGAAACGATATGAACGGGAATGATGCTCTTAATACTCTAATGAAATAATAGTCGGTAAAACATCGTAGACTCGAATGCCATGTATTCCTCTTATCGTTGAGTAAAAAATCGTTCCTCACAGAGTAAACATATGTTTATCATGCTTCGATCAATCAAATCTTCGATGTCGATATCGTATGATCGATTTCTTCATTCAAGGTGAAACAAAAACATGTACATCCTATTGTACAAAAAGATCCTCAACGTACGAACTTCAATCGTAGACCTCGGTCATTTCGGCGTCATCGATAACGAGATCGTCCAGCATCTCCTCAAGAGTTATCTGGGGCATGCTAGGATCCACGTCGTTCGCATCCACGGGTATCTGTTTACTGCAGTCTCGGAAGATATTTATGTTTTGCCGTAGTTCTGGATCTTCCTCCAAATCGTCGAGGAACTCGTTGTACTCGCTGAAAAATTTGACAATTGTAGGTGGTAAAAGGAATGGGCCGGTACAAATAAGTCAAGCAAAGAGAGCAAAGAGTTCAGCCATACTTGTTCTCGGTGCTGACGCTGACAACTTCTCTGTCGAGATGCTGGAGCTTCCACATTCTCGCTCTTCGACGAGCAGCCTTGTCGTTGCCGTAGAATTTCTTCACTAGGATTATATCGGGAACGGTATCTGCGCTTAACTTGTCGTAATTTATATCGTTGATGTTGCTATCGCCGATAGCGTATCTACAAGAAAAAAACATGACACTAACAATCTCGACCTGGGCGGAATGTGATTCATGTATTTTGGTATTCCCATCAAACTCACCCAAGCGCTGAATCACCCGGTTTCAAAATGTGTCCCAAATGTGTACGCGTATGAACCGGATTGTCGCAGACGCCAAGCTCGGAAGCTTTAACCACCCAAACGTCTGCCACCACATGCTGGAAAATCAAGTTGCATCATTCTATGTAATCCGTGTCGCTGTGGAGATTCATGATTTTTTAAACATTCAAAATACCTTATTTGAAATAGCTCCTTGACCGGGAAAAACTTTTTTATCTTTATCTTGAATCGGTTCTATATCCATGACAACGTATTCAGTCAGTTGTTTCGGATTACATATACTGTTGAAGGTGTATCTCCAGTATACGGTAGAACTGACTTCGGCAACTGCGGAAAAAGATCTTCGTTGATACGGCATATAATCTGAGTTATTAATCAGTAAACAGTCGCTTATTTACGTTGTCCTGTAGAAACATCGATAAGGTGCAGAGAGTTGGTGGTCTTGTAAACGAGAGCTATAGGATGCAAGCCTCCCAATTGATGCGTCAATTTTTTCGGCAAACACACAACGCTGTCTTTTGAAATCGGCACAATCTCGACGCTGAAAGGATTGGTGAACGTTTTACGGATTCGACATTTCGGCTTTCGGACAAACATACCTGAACGAGAATTTGTAACTGTAAATATTGCTATGAATATCGTGAGATATGAGTTTCTTCGAATGTTGATATCTGCAGGGCAAAACGGCCACCAAAAAATCTACCATTTTCCTAGCGGCAGCCTCGTTCGAGTAGAAAAAGTCGATGCCCTCTGCAAGGAAGATATTTGAGATATCCGTCAAATCAATGAAATAGAATTAATCAAATGAATTTTTTTTAAACGTCGCTCACCATGAATGGGATTGATGCCGAGGGTCTGTGCATGAGCTTTATGCTTTAGAATGAGTTGCTCTAAATAATAGAAAGTCTTTTTGTTGATGGCTTTTTGCCGAACTTGAACCTTTGAGAAAACAAAAATAGTTTTTTTTAAATATGTTTTGTTTTAGTGACACCCCATGGGTAATACAGAAATTTCAGCAGGATAAGTTGTACTCACAGATGCGCGCCAAAAATCCTTAGCTTCCGTCCGATGACAATCGTCACACATTTGATGATTGACAATGTATTCGACAACAAATACCTGTTGCAAGACGGTGCCACCGATTACTTCGGCGTGAACTGTGAGTTTCACCTGGAAGTATAGAATAAACGAGAAACTGTGCAAGAAACTAAGAGACATGGAATCATGGACAGAACAGTTTAAAAATATACCCTGAGCCTCTTAGAATGCGGTTCCGTCCACACGAACCCTGCATCAATGAGTTTTACACGCTGAAGTCCTTTAAGTTTCTTCAGACACAGAGACAGTAGCTCGCGGGACTCCAAAGACGCGTGTACCCATTCCGCGGGTGGCTGCAGGTACCTGATGCAATATAGGGCAATGAATAAATATACTACTGTACCCTAATGGAGGGACAGTTGAAAAAAATTATTTTACCTCTCGCAACCTCTGCAAAAGTGAAGCGTCGCTTGCTTCGGTATTCCCTCCGTAATGTCGACCTCCGATCGAAGACAGGCGACGCACATATTAGCCGGATTTGGCTCGATAACAATTCCACATCGGCAACACAATCTGTCGGTTAAAAATCATCGATCACAAAAGCTCTGACGTTTCTGGAGCAGGTTTGATACTTACACTCTCGCAGTACTCTGCGGAAGCTCGCCGATATTTTCCATCATCTCCATCGTGCTGTACAGCTACAGATCGAGGATCGTGTCGCGAGACGCTGCTATCGACTGGTATCGACGATTTCGGGAAATCAGCAATAAATTTTGCAGGCCTTGCTCGAGCACGTGTTTTCGTATTCTTTGGTTCAACGAGGAGGCCCGCACCATTTTTATTGCCGCGAAGCTAGCGCCGCGTCTCGACTCTCGCCGGTACTGCGGGACGAAAAGGAATCGTGGCGGCGGCGGCGTGGCCTGTGAAAATTTAGTAAAGCTCTGGCCAATGGACACTTTGCTGACGGCTGGAAAGCGATAGATTTGACGTGTACACTTGTTCTCCAAGAATCCGTTAGCTGAGAAATAAATAAAATATAATAATGGTCGAGATAGCTTCGAAGAAAGATCAGAAGGAGAATGGAACAATGGTATGAAACAATGTACAACTGTGTTATTCAAAAGTTGTTCGATGAAGCTAGTTTCGTTGTCGATGAGGAGGTTAGGACTAATCGCTACGGTGTTTGTTTCAGGATATAAAAATTACCAATAAATGGGACGGCTCGGCAGTGAAAAACGCTCTGGATGATGCAGTCAAAGACGTCCTCCTGAGGAAGTACGATTACAAGGAGAACTTCTCGCTTCTCGACGGTCGTCTGGCGCTCTGCGGAGTCGCTGTCGGTGTTGCTGCGGTTGCACTGCTGTGGGATTACTTTTATCCGTTCCCGACGTCCAAGCCCGTTCTCGTTGTTTGTGTATCCATCTACTTCATCCTCATGGGTGTTCTGACGCTCTACACCACATACAAAGAAAAAGGCATATTTGTCGTCGCTATTCAGAGGTAGGGTTCGATGCGGGAGAAATGCCGAGGGGTGCGGCTAAATTAGTAATTCCTTCTGGTTTTACGCCGCTGGGCCAAGTACCAAACTAAATTTTTTATGTTTGATGAATAATTTGTTCGCAGGGATCCGGCCGGGTTCGATCCGGACTTCGTCTGCGAGGCCAGTTCCTACCTGAAAAAATACGATGACAAGTACAATCTCGTGCTCGCGGTGAAGAGCGAGGCAACGGGTGTCATCAACGAGGCGTCCGTCGTTAAATCCGTTGCGAATTTCATCGATGTCAACGGCATCGTCATTCCTGAGTCCATCGAGACGCTTGTGACAAATCTGCACGATAGTCTTACGTCGCAACGAAAGGACAAATAGCTACTCCGAAAATTGCGTCGATTCTCACACCAGAGAAATCATTGACATTTTTGATTTATGTTGAAACAATTTTATGGAAAATGTTTTTTTTTTCTCGTAAACATACACTCGTCGTCGTACCGTACCGATAATGTTTCTTTGTACAATAATATGTGTGAATAAACATTGAGAGATTCCACAGACATTGTTTTTATATATATAATATATTGTATAAAACAGCGCGTCAACGAGATTGTACATCTTCTTGGCTTCCATTCGCCACGTTACGTTTCAAACGCTATGCATCTGTAGTCGTACAGTATCGTCGCGTGTGTAATCGAGTCGTGTGCTGCTGTAGTATAATAAATATTCTCCTTTTTCCAGTCTCATTCGAAGTGGTTATCACACTTCTATACGAATTTAGCACTTGGGCTGTAGAAAATAATTATAATGGATAACCATCCGCATTTTGTGTGTATGTCCAATTTTTATCGACTATCCATGAGTGGTGTCGTCCTCCACGAAGTCGGCAGCTTCCTCGCGCGTGACACACTCAACATGAGATACTTTATTTCTGAATTTCACGCCGTAGAATTTATTCGCGTGCTGAAGCAACTCGGGTCTGCGGGCAGAGGAGAACGTTAGATTCGTTCGAATTTCCCTATCGCAGATTTAATACTATTATTATTATTATATTATTGGACTCGATTTACCTGAATGTCGTAGTGATGAACTGTGCGTCGGAACTCAGCTCGTGGATCATGTCGGCGACGGCCTTTCGATGCTGAGCGTCGAGCGCCTGATCGATCTCGTCGAACAAGTAAAACGGAGCTGGATCGCATTTTTGAATGGCAAAGATAAGTGCCAAGGCCACGAGGGACTTCTGACCACCGGACAATTGGTTCATCTCTCGCATCTCGGCCGTTTGACCCGTAAAGGAAACTCGTATGCCTGCACAGAGAGACTTTTCGGTTAGGAATCAAAAATACCCAAAGTAATTTGAGTTATCGTCACGGCGAATCTTACCGACGCCAGTGAATCTATCGGAGTCGGCAGTTTCGGAGCCGGCATCGTCGCCCTCTTCGCCGTCGGCAGTTTTCATCACGAGCTGAGCATGGCCGGAAGGTACCAGCTTTTTAAATACCTCGCTGAAGTACTTACTCACTTGCTTGAATGTAAACTGTATGGCTTCGTATTTGCGCTGCTCCAAAACCGACATGAGTTCCTTGATCTTCTCGTCGCCGCGATCCAATTCCTCTTTTCGCCTTACCAACTTTTCCTTCTGATCGCTGAACGACATGAATTGATCCAACGCTTTCTTATTCACGTGACTGCAAGAGAAATTAATTCGTTCGATGGTTGAAAAAATCTCGATGAAAGCGCAGATGGCAATTCAAGATCAATAATCGACTAGTGACCTGTATTTTTTGAGGTGATTGTTTGCCTTCTCCATCTCCCGGAATAACAGCTTGGTCGACATAGTCGTGAATTTTGCGTAGGCCTCGGGACTTGGCAATGCACCCAATTCGGTGATCTTCTGCGTACACTCGGCGATTTTCTGTTGAAGTATATTCTGCTTGCTCGCCAATTTTTCCAAGTCCTTCGCGTCCGCTTCGATTTTCTCTTGGACGTCCTTGTCCTTCAATTTCCACTTTTCTACCTCCGCCAATTCGGATTTTTGCTGTCGATATAAAACGATGGTACAACGTAACACAATACAATGACCACAAGTGGCAAAGTGACACAGCGAAACGTACCTTTTTAGATGCCGTCGCGACCTTGTCATTCTGAGCTTTGAAATCGCTGTTAACTTTGACCAATCTCTTCTCGATGTCGGCCAGTTGAGTCTTGGAAGAATCTAATTGCCGCTGTCGGTCCTCGACAGATATCTCTTGGAGTGCCTGAATAAGCTCGTCCCTTCGTCTCATCAAATTGTTCGTCAATAAATTCTCCAATTTATTTTTTTCCGCTTCCCGTCGCATTCTCGTGGCGAACGCGGTCTTGTTCTCCTTGGTCAAAGCCCGTATTTCGTCGTTCAACGTGTCGACCTGTTCCTGATCGGCAACGGACAGCTGGGCCATAAGATCCTGGTGCAATTCGCTCTCCAAGCCTTCCTTGGTTGCTTTCATGGCCTCCAAGTTCGAGGTGCACTGGGCAAGACTTCGTTCCTTTGGCGTGCGGTATCTCTCTATGGCACTCAGTTCTTCCTTCATCATCCGTATTTCCGCCTTCATCTTGTCGTATATGTCTCTGTGGAAACGACAAGATATTGAAGACTATTTTCTAGATTACCGAATATATTCGACAACGTAACTCACTTAGCCTTGCTATTTTTTGTCTCGGTACGCTGCATCTCGCTAACGTACGAGCTGATACTTTGATCGGCCTTTCTTATGTCTTCCTTGAGAGTCGTGAGCTGACTCTCCAGAGTAGCAATCTGGGCCATCAGTTCCGATCGGGTCTTCTGAATTTCGAGACGTGACCTCAGGGTGTTGAAGTATCCACCGGTTAGAGAACCCTTCGACGAGACTTGATCGCCCTCCAGTGTTACGCAATCCAGACCGGATTCCCGAGCGAGACTCGTTGCAGCCTCGAGATTACGACAGATCAATGTTTTCCCGAAGATGTACCTGCATCGAATATATCGATTGTTATTCTCGGTAGACGTTTCGAGGATCCGATGTGCTACGAGAATAATAACTTATTCACCTTAGTGCCCGATCATACTTGCTATCGTAATTCAATTTTGATATCATGGGAATGGCGTCGCTAGTAGTAGGATAATCTTGAACTTTTACGTGAAGACGATTCAATGGCATGAACGTCACTTCACCCGGCAAACGTTGATTATTCATCTCCTTGAGAATTTTCGTTCCAAACTTGTCGGTCTCCACGATGTGATGAAACAATCTGTTGCCGGCAGTTACTTCAACAGCCATGTACACGCTCTTGTCACAATCGAAGTTCTCGATCACCGGGCCGTAATAGCACTTCACCTCGTGCGCCATGTCTGGACGATCGCTGGATGAGAACGATCAGTGTATTGTAGATTAGTGGCATTCACATGAATTTGTAAAAATCTACGAACAGAAATTCTTACCGAAATGTCTCTAATACTTTGCGAACACTGTCTCTTCCGTTCAGGATGGGCTTTCCAGCCATAGATCTCAGGCTTTGATCCGCCTTCGCCAAGTCCTCTTTCAGACCGGATAAGTTGAGCTGCAATACACTCTCCTGGCGATACCTACGCGCCAATTATATTAATTTATCTTACAATTTTTCGTCTTGAGTATAAGAGAAGAAACGGTTAAACTTACTGTTCCTTCCTTGTTGCTTGACACTGATCCTTCGCCTTGTTCATCTCGTAGTACTGTTTGTTGTGTTCGTCTATCGACGCCCTTTGGCGCTCCGTCTCTGCTGTATGTTCCGCGATCTTTTTTTCCAAAGCTATTTGTTTTTCGTGATCCCGCTTCAGATCCTCTTTGATCTTGGCGTGATGGTCTTGCTTATCCTTTATTTGCTTGGTCAGTTGTTTTAATTCGTTTTTTATCCACTCGTCTCGGGCATCCTGTGGAATTAATATCGCGTTTATTGTTAGTACGAGCGAAGGGGCATACCGAATAGAACTGTATGAATAATCGATGCGACTAACTTTGCTGCTGAACTGGCTGCCACGACCTTGCTTCGCGTAAAGCTCTTTTCGCTTCTGTTCCTTGAGCGCCAGATTACGCGTGCACTCTTCCTCCGTGCGTTTCATTTCCTCATACTGTGTAATAAAAACCATCGTGAACCCGACATTCCGATAAATGTCTCAAATATCGCAAAGTTAGGACCTTACCACGGGCTTTATCGTCTCGAGTTCCTTCTCCTTCTCGTCAATCGTCAGCTTCAACTTCTCTAGTTCCTGCTGAGCTCGTTTCTTACTGTCATTGTCGCCTTTTACTTCCTCCAGCAAGTCGTTTATCGTCAAAGTCAGTTTAGTTTTCTCCTTGAGGAGTTGCTGCTGTTCGGCGCTATTTGATGCAAAATTCAATGTAGTTCGTACCATAATCAAGATATCGGAGTTTTCGTTAATTTACCTGAGAGTATCCCTTTCTTCTTTCGCCGCTTGTACCTCTTTCTTCGCTTCTTTTAATCGCTTCGTTGCCGAACGGACGTTCTCCTGCGCGGCTTTCGCTTCGGCTCCGAGTTTCGCCTGCTCCGCACCGCTGTTCGCTCTGGATTCGTCCAGTTCGTCCAGCTTTCGTCGATTTTCCTTCAACTCTCGCTCGTGGATCGTGTACTCCAGACAACGTCGTTGCTTGTCCCAGCGCTGATATTCCTTCAGCTCCTCCTTCTCTTCCTCGAGTGTTTGCAGACGCTCCTCTGAAAGGGCGATCGAGATAGTTATCGTGTACACCGCTTCCTATTGATATCTGGCTTGAGATTCATCGGACTACTGAGTGTACCTATAGTTCGCAAAAAGTCAACAATTTTTTCGAGCTTCCCCTCGGTCTCCTTCAGGATAGACTTGGATTCTTCTCTTCTCTCGTCGTACACCCGAGTACCCGCAACTTCTCGAAGCAGCTTCAACCTCTGCGAATCCGGAGCTGTCGCCATTTGATTGATCTGCCAATGAGAACATCGATAGAAACCTTCTCTCTACTCCATTCGTCTATAAGGTATATCTTAATTGTTACGATCCTATAATTCACATTACTAAAATAGTTATATAAGAAATATAAATGTCCCAAACATGCTTTTTATTTCTTTAACCCTTTGAAGCATGAATTTTTTTTTTCCAAGTATGAAGTTTCAAATACAATGCTTGGTTATTAATGCTTTTTTTCTGAATTCAAAGAGGTGTATCACCTGTGCTACAACGTGCTTCAAACGGTTAATACATTTTTTGTCTCCATTTGGCTATCAACTCACTTTTCCCTGCTTCACAATGTAGTAAGGATTTGATCTTGAGAATCCTGCGGACTCCAGTAAGTTCATAACGTCGGTTCTCGAAACATTTTTCTTGTTGAGAAAATAGTTGTCCTTCTTTGAACCGATCACTCTTCTCAAGTACACCTCGTCTTTGTCGATCTACAAGGAATGCAAAAGCACTGATAAAGTATTTCATAGATACAAAATTGAAACTGATTTTGTGTGTTGAGCATATACCGGCAATCTTCCGTCCGCATTGTCGAATATGATCTCCACATGAGCAGATATGACCCGTGGTCCGGTACCCTCGTGAAGAAGTCCTTGTCTCTGCTCCGGCCTCAAGTGCGAAAATTCGTCGCTGAGGACAAACTGTATGGCATAGAAGAAGTTGCTCTTTCCTGAGCCATTTCTCCCGACTGGAACAACAAAATTGTCAAATCAACATTATTGTATACCAATGAAAACCTCATTTTTTTTTACTTACCGACTACATTGTGCCTGGGATCGAAAGGATCCACTACTGTTTGTTCCCGGTACGACTTGAAACCCTGAATAATTACCTGGAAATAAAATTTGAATATCAGCGTAGGCGTGACGACGAATGTTGTGGACGAAATACAAAATCAATGGTTGCCAAAATCGAAATTCTGGGTGCGCGCGGGCTTCACAGACATAACCTCTTCGGAGATAAATGACTGCATAATTCGGTGTTATCATTGGATAACTATTTCATTTTTGACAACGGGAATACTATTAACGAGGATCTCATTGTGCGTTCGATGATAACGGGACGGAGAAGCTTTGAATGAGCGGATCTTGGCATCTGCTCCGAGCAACGACAAAAACCGTCTCGGTATTATTATTATCAACGAAATATCTTTGATTAATTAAATACCTGTTTGATATACATTGTGCCCACGCTATGAACAAGTGCATGCACTCTTTTCGTAATGTTTTTCGCAGATCAAATCAAAAATATCTCTCTGCGATCGACATATCTGGAGGACCCACAACGTCGATGTGTGCCAGATGAAAAAAACATCACTAGATTTAGGCGGGAGAAGAGTGGTGGCGCTGCCAATCGCTTCGTGTAGAAAAGTACTATGTCGGGGCTTTGTTTTGAAGTATGTTAGAATTTTATAGTTTTTTGTTTTCTTTTTGTACAAGTGTTTGTCGAACAATGGAACGAATTTTATCGATCAATGATGAATGCTGAGCGCGTCGCTCTGCACTTCGTGACTCAGTTGCGTTTGCAAGTTGGACAGTTTGTTCTTCAAAGCCGCTATACCCATCATCACGATATTTTCGGGTTTCAGGGCTCCGCTGCTTTCCACGTTAAAGTAATACTTGTTCGGCTTGGCTTCCCAGTTGAAGGGTGCTTCATCTGAAACGGAATCGATCAATATCACGTTTTACGAATCTCCCATTGCCGTTGAGGACTTACATTGATCCTCCTCCAGTTCGGTGTATTCAGACTTTGGCCACTCGTCGGGCTTCGGGAACAGAGTGTGCCGCATAGAATTATCAGGGTCATACTCAAAGCACACTCCAGCAGTGGGATTCCACTTTGCATGTTCCTTGCCAAAACCTTTTTTAGCGTAAGCCCTGAGTTTCAGTTCTTGTCCCTTTCTCAATTTGACAATCAAGATTTCTATAAGAAACAACCAGTTTCAATTGTACGGTAGGTATATAATTATTTTTTAAATTAAATTTATCAACATTTTTCTCCTTTCACATAATAGTAAAAATATATTAGGCACAATAGCGGCAACTGAGATCATGAGCTTGCATGTATTATTATTATTAAGTGTTATTTGTTTTTATGTGTAAAAATTACCGTCAGTCTCTCCGTATTCACTGGCATCGTCTTCTCTGTGCCTGGATGTAACAGGAAGCACCCTGGGGTCGCTGGATTTGAAATCTGCTGTAGTTACGTGTCTTGTTTGCTCCTCTGCGCATTTTACATCCAGCGTGAATTCCACGCTGCATTCTGGACAGAAGTCAGGGCAGCTGCAGTCTCTCGTGTATTGAATCCTATCCACAACCTGAAGAGAAAAATTCGTATTGGGTTTAAAAACGGACCGATCGTTTGTATCATCGACGGAATACACGTACTTCGTCGCTTATCAATGGAATCATGCCGATTCTGTGGGCGAGAAATTCGTCGCTCAAAACTGTCGAGTTTGCTTCAAGCTGAATCCAATCGATCGCCATGGTCGGAGTTTCGGCGATAAATACACGCCTCATACTATTTGCGACACTGGAAACAAATAGATTGGTAAATTAACGGGACACTCGATGATGCGTGTGATGGCCGGTCGCGATCAAAACAAAATACTAACCTCAGCTCCGTGTCTTCCACCTGAAACTTCACGTTCTCCTCGTTCAATTCGGTAATATGCACCGAGGGCTGATTAGCGTACGGCATCCTGATTCTTTTCGAAATTCAATGTTAATAACTTTATTCTATACCAATATTGTTTTATATTGTTGAAAATTGAACGACCGACCCGTCGACGTCAGGCTCGAAAGAAACGAGACAAGCCACTGGCATTAACCCTGGGGGAAAATGTGAAGGAAAGAAGATAGCCCAGGGGCGTAACAACTCTTCCGTGCCGACGTGGTTTTGACTTACCGACAGAAGTCTTGGAAGTATATCAAATAAACACTAAAATGAACCACAAATACATTGCGTCCGGTTGAAAAATCAGATTTTTCGACCGGAAACGACGACATACCCGGAATACGTCACTTGCAGTTTGAAAATCTAATTTGTCGACCGGAAGTGACGGAAATGAATATCCTACAGTTAGGTTGTTTGGTGCACAGTCGACTGGGTTCACTTGAAATGCTGCCAAAGTATCGATCAGTCGCATTTATCAGACAATGACCCCAATTACGTACGCAGTTCTCTTTCATTTTTATTGTATATTTATTTTAAAAAATCGTGCGCCTCGCGGGATTATGGTTTGTGCACAAAAAGTAGAATTACAAGGAAATTCGTCGTGTCAATGAAATCTACACTCTGAAACGCACTTAATCGATAATGATCATTCATAAATGGCAGATTAAAAGTAAGTAAAGACTTTGGCTCGCTTTATGGTGAAAAACCATTTGATCTCATGGCACTCGACAATGTATAGAAAGTGGAAGACAAATCGCCGTCCTCGTCGAAAAGTATTTGAACTTGCGCTTTGAACTTACACGTTAAATTATTGATCGAAAATGGCAAACATTTCCGGGACGAAAAAAATCACACGGTGCGCCGATGTCCGTCCGAAGAAAAAAAGAACTCTAGCTACCGGAAATGTACAGGAATAAGAACAGATAATAAATAAACGATAAGAGACAACCGTCGGAAAATATTAAAAATGCTTTGAGGCTTCTGCCCCGCAGTACTTTCCGTCGGCTCGGTAATTTCTTTAGGATCCACTGTAGTATCGCGTTTCAAAGCTCGTCAGCGAAACGCTCGATGTCTTGCAAGTAATCCCCGTAATCCGTCGCCTCGCTGCCGACGAATGTATCGTGGTGTTCGAGAATTTCCTCGAAGGACAATCTGTTGTCGTGATCGTCGTCCGACGCGGCGAAAAGGTGATCCACCTCGTCGGTCGCGAGATCGCTGGAAAAAAACGTGCAATTCACTTGTTACGCTGGTCGATCTCTGTACTTACCGTCGGCTCTAAAGTGTAAAAATGATCCAATTAACTTACTCGTTGCTGGGCACGAGCCACGCGAGAATTTCCGTCGAGTCCAGTTTGCCGTCCCGATTTTTGTCGTGTTCATGATCGAACTTGTCCTTTTCAACGAGAAGCCATTCCTTGTCCTCGCTTTTCGCCCTGTTACCCAAAAATTCCTGAAAGCTTATAAATCCGTCGCCGTCTGTATCTTTGTCCTGTAGAGCTTGCTCCAAGAGAATCGGAAACATTCTCGGTGTCTCCTCCGGATGGGTGTAGGCCTTGAATTCCTCTGTATCCAAGTATCCATCTTTGTTCAGATCAGCCGCCGCAAAAGTGGCTTTGTCATCGTTGACAAGTCTGTCGTCAGGGGAAAGATCCTCGGCGTCAGAACCGTACGTATCCTGGAGAATCTCTTCCCAGCTGATCCTGCCATCCTCATCAGAATCTGCGTCATCCATGCGATCCTGGGACTCCTCGGAGGAGAGCATCCTGCAAAACGAATACATTTTTATCAAACGACTTCAACTTGCCTGGATCTCCAGCTTGTTCGGGCATACTCATTACTCATTGTGGCTCATTAGCATTAGCACTATATATAATAATTACTCTTTCTTATCTTCTCTTTTTGTATCGACTCTATTGCCACATGGGCATATCATACACATAATGCGCACTCTTGTATGTAAAAGGGCTTGAGCCATATATTAAATAATAAATAAATAAATACCCGAACGAGCGTAGAATCCAAGCTTTGAGTTCGTTCCTCTCGATATATTGATCCCCGTTGCGATCCATTTTTGTCAACAGGAGGCCGAGTCTCCTCCTGGACTCTTCGATAGGAAGTTTGTCAAACTCTTCGGCCTCTTTGACGCTGCCTGAAAATTAAAATTACTTATGACTCCTCCGGCTCAGAGCTAGGCAGTACATTGATGCTAAGGTGGTCCAACTTTGAGATGCAAAGTTTAACCAACAACAATGGCATAGACATCGAAATCTCACCGAGTATAGCTTCATGATCGAATTCCTGATGATGCTCGCCGTCCACGTAGTGGTCGCTGTCCCGCGGACTAAACGCGCCGTCCTCGGTTCTTTCATTGCTACTGGGCTTGTGTTGATGCGTCCTTATGTGGGCCGACGCAGCGATGCATCCGGTCAGGACGTCGAGAATGCAGAGTATCGTGCACAGAGATACGATCCGTCGCACATTCCACATGATTCCTTAAATTTCGTTTGTCGCAGTCTTTAACTCCTCTGATTGAAGCTTATAACCTTAGAAAATTGGTTGGGATTTTTGACAGATATCCACACACGAAGCACGCGACCGCCCTGCGTGCCGCATACGACGCTTCTTGCCGTCGCGTTTCCGACAGCGCTCAGTTTCGCGACTCGATACAGTGAAGCGTGTGCACTTTGATACTGATCACAGTATCGATATGTTGTTTCAAATATTATGTGATAAAAAAAATCGATGCGACGAAGAGGACGAGGGTTTTCGTTTTCGCTATTCGATGAATACAAAAAGCGTCGAACCATCGAACATATTCGAAGCATAATTGTGGTACATGCTTGAAAACCGGACTAAACGATTGTAAAAAAAGAAGAGTTTCAAATGCCGGTTAGTTGTCGGGTTGAGCCGGTGTAATTTCGCTACAATCCTTTGAACAATGAAATATTATGAAGGAGAATAACTTACGATTCGGTACCACTCTGACGTCAGGTGCGGTCATAGTGCAAGCTGCGCGTAGAGGCGTCATGTTCCAGCCGGCAGTAGGGTTTTGATAAATGTATAATTTTCAGTTTCTCTCGGAATTTTTTTGGGCGTGTTTCACACAAGAACGTCGCAACTGACTGAAAGAGACCGATACGTAGCACCGCTCTTAGATTCCGAACCGGCCGTAGATTTTTTATGCTGGCATTGCGGAAGAGGGCTGGGCCTTTCGAGCGACAACTCCAAGTGCTGATCGAGCAGCAGCAGTTTATCCTCAGGGAGGGTGTGCTGCCACGAAAGCACGCGCCAGTCGAATAGTATAAATATAGCACAAGAATGGCCGATACGTGCGTTAACGCTATTTCCGGAACTCATCGTCTCGTAGGTCGTCGTCATCTCCTTCATCTCAATCGTCCCCTGCAAAATACTATACAACAAGCAATAAATTACGCGCTTCATTAAATTAATTACGCATTATATTTCTCCGTTAGCTTCTCAGGATAATCTCGGCGCGGCGAAGTCGCTGATCGGGTCTGTGATGCGGGGTATTATCTTTTAACTCTTCCCACGTCTTCATTATTGTATTAAGAAAAGAACATTACATCCTTGCACAGTCCTAATCGGATTACAGCCATCGGTTAATAATCGCGCAACATTTATTTCTAATTAAGAGACGCATTAGAACGAGCACACAGCGGCTTTTCACGCACAGTGGCCTGTTCGGTTTTTCCGGCGGCCGACAGCCCCAGAGAGACACCGCGCATAGTCAATTTATTTATTTTATTCAAGTCATCGCACATGCTTTATCTCGGCGTACGGATCAGTCTCGGGGAGAAGTTTTTAAACGAGTCAGCACGCTGGAAAGGAGAGGAAGCATCCTCAAATCAGCGTCACGGTGTAAAGTTGTCGGAGCGTGAAGGAGGGTGTCTCTATATTGTACCTGGTGCTGTATACGACACAGGATGTTGCTACCTTCCGTGTTTGTCGCGCTCCAGACCCGACCATCGTTTTCGTCCGTGTACATACGGCGTAACTTTTTTTTTACGTCGAGTCGGCACAGTGATATGTTGATAGTCTGCGAGCTCAACGTTCGTGGAAGATACCTGTATTTGCGCGAAAAGTATCGCGACGAACAATGGGCCCCGAGATTCTCATACCCGGCCCCTCTCTTCCTCATTTTCTTTGAGCTTGTAACTATAGCTGTAACATACGAAATGCAAAAAAAAAGAACATACGCGCCAACAAGCTGAGAACCATAAATATCCCGACAACAATACCGTACAGTACATTTAATGCACCGAACACGATTCTTTTCATACCCGTAGGTAGTCGTTCTGGCATACCATTGCAGTACCCGAATACCTACCGCAACTATTCACCTCATAATTATCCGTTATAATCGTTATTATTTCCACGGACTATCTCCGTTTATCTAGCTAATTAATAACAATTGGTGTATCCATAGAAGCGCCAGGAGACATAACGAGACCGCCTGCAACGACTCGCTTGCCAGCAATTATTCTCGCGATACATTCGCGAAGTGATTCAGAGCGTACGGTACGGCTTTAAAAGTTTCCAAGCGACTTTGTTACACGGCCGAGACGGCGAGAGAAGCTAGTATCTCTTCGGAGATTACCATATAGTGCGGGAAGCGAGTAGTCAATTCGTTGATCCTAAATAAAAAATTAGCAAGCCACACAAGAGCTGCAATGGTAGCTCGAGCGTCGAGCATAGGCAGTAGCAGTAGAGCAGCAACGTGCGATCCCGTCATCGTCACGCTAGCCCGGCGACAATGCGCGCCCTCCGGCGGTAGTTTCTCTGCACTGACCGTAGGCGCTGGAGCCGCGGATTTGCGCATATGCCCTCGATAGGGTCTGCGCGACGGTTGAACGCGATCGCAAGCCGAACGAGCGACAAAAACTTTTGCGGAGGCAAGGACAAGCGATGCACACAGTCCAATACAGTACCGCCATGCACCACAAAATACCGGGGGAATTGAACCGAGCGAACGTTACACGACATAGTACGTGCGTCACGAAGATGCCCGGTGGAACGATCACGAGTCGAGAGAGCGTACTCGGTGTTAGCACTCGCCACACCGGCCTGCACTGCCGAAGGGGGACGAAAACTCAACAGCCGCCCAAGCATCAGCCACCGCTTCGTAATTAGTCATAGTGCGGTGCGCTAACAGCGGCACTCTGCTAGACTGCCTTCCGAGCCTCTCCGCGTGACCGTTGTTGTTGCCTCGCTCTACCTGCGATCCGAATTGAATTTTAATGAAGAAAACTCACTTGGACTTGGGCTACCTACCTGTGCACCGACCCTTCGGAGAGTTATCTTGTTATTTCTCCTCGCGCTTCCGGCACATTATAATATTTCATGTTAACGTCTTCCATTGACCAATCGACGATCGCGAAAAGCGCTGATGCTGGAATAAATAAGGACGATCGGTGGGGTTCAATGTAACGTGAGTATTAACGGAGTGCTGCGGAGCATTCTAAACGGCAACTATGAATTTACGGTAGCCTACGGTAATAGCTTCAAGGCAGTGTTCTGTTCTGCGGTGAACACAAGTTTTGCACGTCATTTTTTGGGATTTACATCTATAAAAATGTCAGACGCCACAGTCTTCCTGTTTCGCAGATACAATCGTTCCCTGTTTCGACACCCCGAGCCGGTGAGTCTGACGCGGAGGAAGAGCTCGATCAAGCTCGATGCTCCTTACCGCTGTGGCCGCAGGCGAGCAAGGAGGGTTGCCCCGGCGGCGGGGCACCCGTGAGAGCAGTCACGGGCCGTACCGGGACAAACGTGGCCGTGGCGACGAGAACGAGGGAGGAATCGAGAAAAGTTGCGGCCGCAGCGGCACGTCGGGAACGGAATAAAGACCGAGGGAGGTTTGGAAAGCGGCAGAGCGAAGCGGCAGGCGACGAGCCGTGTTTCCGGCGAACGCCGAACGACTCCGCACTCTGCTATCCGTCTCTTCTCAGATATTTATTTCTCGGAGTTTTTCCCCAATGATTCTCCACGCTACGCATGGCAGGGGCATTTCCATTTGTACGTACACAGATGCGATACAATACTCTCGTCACGATTATCTCGCGCGTACACGCTCGCGGTGCTGACGCGCGTATACGTAAGGTACCCTCTCGACAGCGGTTTTCTATTCACTTCGATCAGCGTCGAGGGAGCGTACAGAGACCGGAGAAAATGCCGGACATGGTGCGCGCTGGTACTCCGGGAACTCGCGCACCTGCGCGCCCGCGATACGCTCGCCACTGCTGCAAGCTTACCCTCACCTGCGAAACAAACGGGCGCGCGCGCGAGCGGTCAGCCGAGGTCTGCTCCTCCTGGCTACTTCGAGACTCTCCGGTGAGAGCCGTCCAACACCTGTTACCTACCACCGCACGCAGCGTGTGGATACGCGTTCGAGTCCAGGTTCTTCTTGCCTCTGGCACGCACCATCCGGATATCGGTCTCTCGCACGGACGAGATATATCGATCTTCACGAGTCGTTCATTTTGAGGATCAGATCCGGAGGAAACTCGAGATTACATTGTAGAGTTGCGAATTTCACGCATCGATCGGTTCTCTCGGTAAAGGGGAGCATTTTAAGCATGGTCAAAAGATCCACCGAGTAGCGGGAATAAACGACCGTAGCGAGTAATGTATGTTAAGAACAAGATATGAAATTATAGAGTCAGCAGGGAGATTCACTGAACGAGTACTTGGCGTTTCACTCGCTGAATCGCTGTACATGCTTTGACACTGCGTTCTCGCAATTCGATTCCTTTCACGAGATTTCGACACATTTATTCACTCGCCAACTTTTTAGGGGGGCCAGAAATCGCAAGGTAGTTACAATTTTTTTTACATCATTACAGTCGCTGCTCTAGGCAAATTTAGGACGATTCCGCGCCTCTGGCGCTGGTAAAATAATTGTCGGTAAGGTGGCTATCACCTCGGGTTTTTATTTCATTCAACGTCTATCGACGATCGATCGTCGATCTATCTCCGATTCCAGAAGATGGATGGAAGATCGAGAGGGCAGGGTAATTGGCGGTCTGGGAATGGACACGAAGACGCGTTGGTTGATGGAACGAGAGATGAGATTCGAGCGCAAGTTTGTTGTGATGCCAAGAAGTGACGGATACCAAGAATAACTGTTTTAAGATAACCGAGTGCATACGTGGCGGTGCTGCAAGCCGAGCTCGATCATCGTGCCTCGGGGAAGGACGATTGACCTTGAGCGCTCTTCAGACTCGCATAAACATGAAAATTTGTGGAAATGCTTATTGGCAACGAGATCGGGATACCCCTCGTACACCCACCGTGCGATGTATTATAGGCGATGATGGCGTATCGCGGATTCATCTTCATGACCGTATACGACCTAGAAGTAAGGTGAGCTTTTCGGTCATTCAATCCCATCGACAAGCTGGTTAAGCCCAATCAAGGAACAGACGGATTGCGGAAGTTGAAATAATACCGCCAACAACATCTCGTTTGGGTAGGCATTAAAGCGCGTAGGCCGCGACGAGGTTGAAATTGACCGATGACCTCCCGACCTCGGAGTGTGCTCACGTAGCGGCACCCCGTGGCGTTGAGTGCGCTTTACCGTGGTATAACGCAAAACTATAAAGGCTCAACCCGATTTTTTTATTTTTTATTTTTATTTTTCTCGTGGGAACCGTCTATACTGGATCACAGTATACACAGGGTCCGCAAGTGGCAAATAAAACCACATACATATACATTCCGTGTACGTCTGCCACGATACGTATTGTGTCTCAAGTTTCCCAAGCTTCGTTATTTATTTATAACGCCGAGCTGGTACAACTACACGAGCCCACGAGAAATTCATGCTTTTGTCAGTGACGATCTTGGTGAAACCAGTGAAACGACGTCAGCTTCGTACAACATGCAGTCTCGCGTGTCTTCATCTGTATATACACTTTTCTAGGACTCCTCGTTGGATTATCCGTTTTTAGCGCGTATCCCGTTAGGTTTACAATACAGTGTTCAAACCATGCGTGGCATAATGGTGCATGCGCTAATACGCATCTTGTACACCTAACAAAAAACGGAGCCACGAAACTGGAACATCCGTCCGTCGCTCCATGCACTCTGAGTTACGAGTTATCTTGCTCATTCCCACCCGAAGATGATATACGGAAAAGAGTCCGATCGTGATACAATTTTATATCGTTCAACACATTGGTCGATGCGTATCGTCTAGTCAAGCAGAGTCTTCAATAGCGATAGTTTGTCACGCTAATGAGTCGATAGTTCCAGCTACCCAGGTCGTTTGTGTCATACGATTGTGTTATTGGCT
This sequence comes from Ichneumoninae sp. B BG-2022a, assembly GCA_030522725.1. NCBI lineage: Eukaryota > Metazoa > Arthropoda > Insecta > Hymenoptera > Ichneumonidae > Ichneumoninae sp. B BG-2022a. Next base: position 35,973 of record JAPYZD010000185.1, on the reverse strand, counting down.
ATGAATCGAATTCGTGGCATTCGCTCGGACGAGAGTTCTATTATCGCGGCTATTTGCCGGAGGAGAATTTCTTCCCGAGACCGAGGAGAAGAAGAGTCAGGCTCGCTAGACTCGTCGGAAGGCAGGTGAGCGTGGCTTCTCATCTAAGACTACGCTATGGCGTTACGCTGCTGGGCCTAGATGTCCGGTTAATGCACCTGCGTACTCCGTGGCCTGTGAACGGTTGCGCTATGGCGAGACTCCCGAGCGGAAGGGGAGGTAAATACTCCGCCGTGAAAAGGTACGAAGGGACTGGCGGCAGGGAAGTCGAGGGGCATCCGAGAGGGGCGAGGGAGGGGTGGCGGCGGAGAACGAGAATACCGACTTGGTACTCGAGAAACGTTCGACCCTGATCCTGCTCAAGAGAGTGATGTAACGAGAAACCGGCAAGCCAGATATCAAGTTCTTTGTGGTTGCGAAACCACCATTTTTGACCTTGATTCAGGGCGTCGCGAGGATGCGAAATCAAGTTCGTTTCGTCGAAAACGACACGAGGCTCTCCGAGTTTCCTGTTTTAAGCGTACGACGATAAATCGGATGCAGATTCAGGCGACTGATCAGTTCGGTGTTTCCTCATCCCCTCGCTCGTACCTAGGAACGAGTCTCGTCGAACGTTCCTCCCAAGCCTCCGTTCTCCACGCACCGATTCATAAAGTTCCTCCCGCGAGTGTGCCGGTACGCTGAGCTGAGCGCTCCACTAACTCTGTCCGCGCTGCTGCGCTGCCAGAGTCGCTGACCTCGCGAGAATCACCGGTGCGCATCACACAGCGTCTTTCTTACTCCGGCCGAAGAGAGCTCTTTGCTCTTTCTTCGTACTGTAACGAAGACGAGGAGTCGGAGAGAGAGATGAAACATGGTTTTATTCTACGATTCCCGACAGTGATTTTCAGGCTCCCTCCTGCAGCCCACCGCGGGAATAAACTGCTGCGGCACTGAAATTAATTAATTAAATTATTAAAAATGCAAAGTACTCACGATCTTTGGACGCGATCGATTCGACGACGTTATTTATCGGTCAGCCGGGTGGGTTGTTGCGGAACAGCTTGTCCCCCGAAGACTGGGATATTCGAGTCGAAATCGATTCGCTCTCCCACGACACTCTCTCACAGCCGCGGTTTCGTCGATGCCGCTGCGCCTCGGGAAAGTTCCATGAAGAGGGCAAAGTACCGGCCTGATATTCCACCGATCAACCGAGAGGTTCTCCCGTGGAAAAACTCTTCTCACCCGGAGTTTTTCCTGCAGAGACCCTGGAGGCATTTGTTTTTTGCTTCCCGCGGCTCCGTACCTGGAGTCGCCGTTCGGCTCGTGAGACTCGGTTAGTTTCATTGTTGCAATAGAGCGGTCGATTGTTTCGGTTGAATTCCCGAGGACTCGTACCGTTCGGTTCGAGGGAGGTGAAGAAACAGCGCCGAATGAGATGTTTCCGAGGCACGTTCCACGAAGGCGATCGGACCTGAAAAATCGATGAGGCCTTCCCGGTTGCGATTAATGGTGATTATTTTACATTGGCCGATACAAAGTATCTCCCTTCGGTACCAACGTTGACGCAATTTATCAATGGATCGATACCGATAGAATCCCTCGCGAGTTTCGAGGACTTACGTGTGTACTCGCAACTTTTTGCGCTGGATAGAAGAATCGAGGATAGAGCGCGTCAGTGCTGGCGTGGTCTCTTTCATTATTCCCCCTCCTCCCCCCCCTCCGAACCCCACTACTCCTTCGTAATGCACAGCGTGCCTACTCCACGTGAAAAGTCACGCTCTGCTAGCTACAGGTATACCTCCCTCATCCTATGTAACGGGTGTCCCCTATTTTTTTTTCTCTCACGACGCAATAGTCTCATTGTATCTGCTTAACAAATTCAAGCGCAATATAAAATTGAATGCACCTTCCCTCCCCAGATCCACTGGCGAAGTTTCTCTGAAGCGCATTTCTTGAAAATCCTAACCCATCGCGAAATTATTGGCGCTATTGTAGTTTCCGGATCGAAGCGGCAACTCGAGCCTTACCGATCGAATACCATGCCCCGAATATTGAGCACCCCTTGTGCAAGACTATTCCCGAAGAGCGTAATGGTACGGCGTTTTGCCGTGCCGCTGGCCAATTCGCTAATTTCGAGCTGAGTCACACACAGTCTCCACCGTGCGGTACCCAAACCTCTCGGTCTCTCGCGCTCCTTCCTTACCTCGATCGCCCCACCATTCTCACCGATCCCTCGTCCTCCGCACGGACAATAATTTTGTCGTTTTCCTTCCTCCTCCGACCGTCACGCGGCCCGATAGTTTTATCTCATTCGTACTCGCCTGGTCGTCACGGCCAGGCGAAGCGCCGAGCTCTCGGGATCTCGCTTGGCTGACTGGCCCGACTCGCGCGCGCAGGTTGCGCCTGACTGTACCTGCCGCCGACTAGCCGGGGCACCAGCCAGCGAGCGCGTACCCGTGTCTCACTCCGCCGTCGTCCCATCCTCTCTCTCTCGTTACCACGGCTCGCTGGGCACCTTCCTCTCCTGCCCTGCCGGCCGGCCGGCCGGCACAGGTTGCCAGCGTAGTTTACCTGGCTTTACCTGCCAGCGAGAAGCTTTAGTTCGCTCACGTCACTGCGAGCAACCGGTTCGCAGAGCTTCGGCGGACGGTTTTATCCCATGGCCTTATAACCACGGGTACGAACTCTTAATCGTCGGTTCGTTCGTCGCTCCGTCCGGTTCTTTCTTCGGTTTTCTCTCGTACCGCGACCGTCTTTACTGGCGACTCCTTCCGAGTCTAATCACTGCTCGCCGATTTCATTCGTCTCGAGGTCTCGACTCTACCGAAAAGTATCTCTGATAAACGCGCTAACTTTACTTATTTTTTTCATTTTTTTTTCCTCTCCATCGGTTCGTTGCTCGGACCTGTGCGCCGCCGTTACGCAACCGCGTCCGGTTTCACCGTCGTCATCGTCGTCCGACTGTTTACTCTGTTACATCAACGGTAATTTGCGAGAACTCCGCACGAAACGCTCCGCTGCAGGCCGCAACGAACGAGGAACCAATCCGTCGGGCATCGTCGACGTCCAGTTGAAGCGATACCAACAGCAGGTGATTTTCGGCTCCCCCTCTCAAAAGTCCCCCTCGACCCCCTCAAACTCACTTCTCTCGCTCTTGCCAGCACTTTGACTCGCGAAGTCTGGCTTTTTTTTCTTTTATTTTTTTTTCGCTCTCACCGCGGAGTTGGGACTCCGTTGATTCGTTCACTCGCTTCTCACTCGATACAGCGATATACCGCTCTCGAGGGCTCTTCTGCACCGCATGGGTACTCCTCTTCTCGAGTTGTACATACCTCTCTACACCTTCCCGCTCGGGTCATCGCACCCGTGAGCCACATACAGGATGTATGGAAATCTTCCTGCTGGAGCCCACTTTGTTTTTTTTTACTCAAACATTTTCTCGCGCTCTTTGATGATTTTGGTTTGGTTTGTTTTTTCATATATTTTTTTTTCATCGGCGATATATCTTTTTTCCACGGGCAAGTATATATACATATATATATGATTCTGTATTATCGATGATTCAACGATCCCGGCTTTTGTCCAGCTCGGTATCGCGGGCCATTCGAGAGTTCGACGACTCGCTCCGCGAGAGTATATCTTCAAGGTATTCCGCATCCACCCACCCACTCGATCTTTGCTCGGGCGGTACGTATAACACGGGGAGAAGCGACAAGAGCGTCTTCGACGTTTTATCCCGCGGAGAATCGGCCACGAGGAAGTTGTCACAGTTGAAACACATACCTTCGGAGACACGGAGGGCGACGGGGGAAGAGGGGGAGAAAAAAAACGAAGAATAGCTTTTCTTCCCACAGAGGAGAGGAGAGAAAGGAAGATGTACGACGACGAGGCGCAGTCACGAATCGTACATTGATAAACGACCCGATCACAAGGTACGTGTCAGACTTTCAAAGGGATCTAGAAGAGAAAGTGTGTGAAAAAAAAGAATTACCGATCGAGCGGTACTGGAGAGGTAGATTAAAGTATCGGATGAATCATGAGATAACTCCCTGTTGGCGATGAAACTTTGTTGCGCCTCTATATAGCCTCGTATATCTTGTATCGTTATTGTTATTTTCCATTCGGTGTCGGTCCCGTTTCGTTCGCTATCGGCGAAACCCCGTCGGTGCTGTAGAACAGGATCGAGGACATTTTTGGTCTTGGATTGCAAGGGCTTTCACTATCCGCACGATAGTATCGTACAGAAACGTTGATTCGTTTTTTTATCGCGTAATTGGGTACTTTGGTACTTTGGTACTTTGGTATTCAGTCTACCTGCTGCGAGATGGCGCGAGAATCGTGTAACCGACTTTCGCGCGATCTCGCCGCTAGAGGGCGATGCGTTTTAGGCTCGGAGAGTTTTACCGCACAGTTATCGCGGGCATTGTCTATGGTAACGGTCTTTTGTATCGCGTCACCGATTGAAATCACGCGTCCCGCCGTTCACGACGAAGGGAGCGCGAAGTTTACCTTGCCACGGAGCAGCTCGGAACGTTCGAGTGGCCTCGTTTCCCGACATTTTTCTTCTACGAATCGACTCTCGGTCGGTGATTCACGGTAATCTTGAGCGCTCGAGGCTATCGTCGACCAGTTGCATTGAAACAAACCGCGGAAGATATGTTCGGAAACGTCGGAGATGGGAAAGATATGGGAAACGGGGATAAAACGGAAGTCTCTCGTATTCTACACGCGCGTGGCGAACACGTAACCGCACGCACGTACGTACTCGAGACTTTCGCATCATGGGCGTCCCAGCTATAACACACACACATATACATACATATATCTACCCGATTCTATACAATACAGGACGAAGAGAAGGAGACGAGTTAGAGGAAGGGTAAGCTGCAAAAAAGAGAGAAGGAGCAAAAGAGGGAGAAGGAGAAGGAGCGAGGTCGCCGAGAACCTGTTTCAAGAAGAGTTTCGATATAGTCGAAGAAGCAGAAGGCAGTCGGTCGCTGCGCGGAGGGCTTCGTTTTTCCAAGTACCTCGACGGAGGGATCTACATGCATAGCGGTACGGCAGTCCCCTTGACTGACCTATGCAGAACCGAAGATATCCTTTTGTTTCTTCTTCCGCTTCCGCGCCACGAGGCCCGAGTACCGAAATGAAGATATCATTTAGCTCAGCCCGAATACGCCGGCCGGCGATCCGGCGTTCGAGGAATCGAACGATCGGATAAACACAGGGAAGTCGAGAAGAAGGGCACGAAAGCGGGGCCCAGCGGAGGCCCGGACTTTAATGCCGGCCGCGACGTTTCCGGGAAGAAACTCCGGGCCGGCCGCGCGAAGGATGCAACGCTGGAACGGGGAGGAGAAAGGGAAGAGGCGAAACGAGACGGGAGAGACCCTTCTCGCCCGTACGTTCGTCGTTCATCGTCGGTCTTCGGTGCCGAAGACAAAGTTCGAGGGAAAAGAGAGAGCGGCGCGTGCGCGCTACCGCCCTTCGAGGAACTGGAAAGTCAACGGCTATCGGCTCAACGGACTTTCTTCCTCTCCCGCCGTTCAGATTGTTTTCACCTCCGAACGACTCTGCACTCGTCAACGGTATCCTTCCTTGTGATTTATAGAACGTCGGTATCACACTTTCTTTCAGGCGTTTGGAAGTCGTCGCGGAGTGCAGCGACGCGATCTCTCGATCGTGGACCATCGAGAAGTTCCCGGCGTTTCGATGACTTCTGCAGACGGCGCTGCCGTCGCTCGATTTACATCGAGCGGAAGAAGAAGATCCGTTATTGATGGCTGGAACTGTCTATGGCACTGGAAGAATTCACGGGGGTAATAGCAACGGGCCCGTGGAGCTCCCGTGTCATACACAGCGTCCGGCCGAACGACCCACTTCCTCGTAGTAACCGAAAGAGGAAGAGAATGAAAATAAAAAAATTGACTAAACGACGCACTCGAGTCCGGCGACTCCATCAAGCACGTGCCCACATACGGCGTCAGGTTTTCAATGGACCAGTTCAACGAACGACTGTACGAAGCTATATATGTGCCGAGAAATTTGTGAAATGTTGTTTCTTTGCATAGCTAAATTAATCTTTTAATTTGACGGATGAGAGGCGTACATGTGGATTGATTTTGTCATTGCAGGCACGCTCGATGGACAACCGGTCGGTGTCCGTTCGGCTCTGAGTACACACCGGGGACTCAAGAACGGATTCGGAACCGAATTCTCAGGATTATTCTTACAGGTACGATCGGATGCGTTATTGTTTGTCGCTCGTGCAGACAAACAGCGGAGGGCTCGCTGGTTTCCGTCCAGCACGCTTCTTCGGCTATTGTCCGACTTTCCGAATTCCCGAATTCGATCGTCTCGGAGAGCGATGCAAAAAAATAAAGGGACGAACCCTGTTATTGGGGACCACGTGTCCGTTGCAAACCGGAAACGGCGAACGCAAGATATCCGCGATCGATGGAAAAAACCGGCTGTAGATTACGGCTGGTATCCACGGTCGTGCCCGGAGATAAGAATAGCTTCGGTGCGGGCGAGTGACTAAGAAAGAACGGATATTAACGAACAAAAAAAATATCGATACCGAACCAGAAAGAATTCGGACGAACGAATCGCGGGCGTCCGAGACTAATAAGGAACCCAGGAATATCGAGACGAAGACGGAGGGCTCGGCATAATCGTGCCTTGTTTCTATCTCTAGTTCTCGTCTGCCTCTCTTTCTCTCGTTTCACACGAATAAATTCCGTGAGCGTGACTCGAACACTTCTCGGCAGGTTCAACGCTCGTTCGTTCGCCAGGATAGCCCGAGCGTGCATTCGCCATAGCGCTCACGACTGTTGCCCCCCCCCCCCTCCCCCCGACGCCCGTGTAGGCTTGGATAAACTTTTTATTTTTATATTTTTTATTTATTTTTTCCGGTTCTGAACAAAAACACGTAAAGAAAGATGACGAAGGTAGATGTAAAAAAAAGACACCGGTCTTCCTGGTCGATTGGTCGCTCAGACCGGAACCGGTATATTTTATGAAAGCGTCCGCGTACTCGCAGCGGTGCCTTCTTACCACGGTTGCTATATTATAGGGTCTCCGTGTGCGAGTGTCCGCGAGAGAGGATTTATAATAATAATTTTTTTGTTTAACCGCCGCTGTATGGAAGTGGCAAATGTGTGCAAAATGTTGCAGAAGCGTTCGAATCGCACGCAATTCGACACGAGTCGTAAGGTTCTGCGACGACCGGGCCCCGGGGAAGATTGGCTCGTGAGGAGCGTTCGCGCCAGGAAACATCTGTCGCTGGGAAAGAGCTACAGGTGGGACGCGTCGTGGAGTACCCGCTTGGCGCCTCTATCTCTCAGCACGGAGCCTTGACGAGCGACGATGTCGAGGGAACGAGAGAATGTGCGACTCGAGGCGCACACGACAACAATGATCGGCTCGAAACGCTGACGATGCCTCGTGGCGGTACGGAGAAAAAAAAATGTAGACAATCGACTTTTTCGCGGAAGCTATATGTAAGCTGTAATACCGACGACCGATCGTGTTCGCCCCCTCGTAGGCTTTGTGGTACGTGGGACAGGGTGTTTTGGATTACCTGTTGCCAGTATGCGCACACCTGTTGCGCGGTCTCTCCCTCGCGGCTTGCCCAACATTAATGCATTACCGGTATTCAATTTTTTTAAACTTATTAATTTTTTAATATAATTAATATCATTAATATTTTATATTCTTAATAATGCCGCTAGTTTTTTTGTATTATTAATAATATTGTTATTTTTTTAAATATTTTAATAATTCTTCATTTGTTACTCTCTCAACCCGCACGACTTATCTAAGGAGAGAAAGTACTGTCTTAATATTCCAACTGAAGAGATGCCTATGCGGAGCGCTCAAGGTTTTATTCGGAGGAACCTTTGCGTCGCTCTATAATTCAAGTCAGTTTTTCGTTCACAGCCAGGTGAAGAGGAGATCGCCGTTCCCCGCTCGAATGCACAAACTCATGCAGGTGTTACGGACGATACCGGCGTGCGGCGAGTTCCCTGGCGGATGCCCGCACACAGCTCACCCGTTAGATACTAGGTACTCGAGTAGCGAGATGACATGCGCCCGGTACGTATACCTCCTGTATGGAAATGAGAGTGCGATTGTCACGCTCGAAATACGCGAGCGAGGGCAGGTAGCCGCGACGAAGGTCTCGCGATTGTGTGAATCTCGAGGAGTAACCGCTCACGCGAGGTCAGCGATGATATCTGGGGGGGGGAGAGACCGCATCGCGCAGCCGGAGTGTCTCGATCGGTGATCGATTTGCTGTACAGTAAATAAATTTACTTTGCATTTGTTTTTTTTTTCATGTATATCTTTATTTTTTAAATTCGTATTTTTTAATTTATTTATTATCAATACTAGAGGAGATACGTGTGGGATCGTTCTCGTGTCTCGTCGGCGTAAAAATTCATCCGTGGAATTCCTCGCGGCGCGGTTCTCCGGGGGTATCCACGTGCCGTGAACTTGGCGCGAGGATCTCATTGTTCGCGGTCACCGATGTGGAAAGGTTCGGCTTCCGGTTTCCGACGACGGTGCAGCCGCCGGTGCTCGACTCTCGTCGCGCTCCCAGCGCTGGGGGTCCGGGGGGGGGGGGGGGCTCTCGCCGCGCCCCCGGCGGGGGGGGTCCGGGGGGGGGGGAGATGACGAGAGCATTACCTGACCGGGGCCTCTTTCCCAGGCGCGGGATATCCATCGACGCCGCCGGATGATATTCGCCGGTCCGTAATATATTATTATGCCCGAATCGCTAACATAAAAAAAAACGCTCGATTTCGACGGCGAATATAATTCCACGGTGGAATGAGGAAGTATGAGCAATCTACGGCTTCGACAGGGATGCGGGCAAAAAGAATGATAACGCATGCGTTCGCTGGATGCGTCATGCCGACCTGCAATGAAAAAAAAAAAATTATTTTGTTTAATGCGGGCACTACCGGAAAGCTTTCGAAAACATTGGGGCGCTCGTGTTTCGTCGGTACAAGAGGTGCCGATAAGGATCGCCCAGGGAAAAGCATATCGCCGATAGTCCCGCGGTGAAGTCAACGCCGGGTTCGTCAGAGAGAGAGAGAGAGAGAGAGAGAGAGAGAGAGAGAGAGAGAGAGAGAGAGAGAGTCTGTTGGGAGCGAGTCGACGACGGCCACCGGTGCGTGGCAACGGAAACGCCGGCCAGCTTCATCGGGCTCTGCGCGGACAGGCCGGAAGTAGCCGTGGGATAGAGCCGCTCTCGGAAGCTTGGAAATGCCGTTCGGCGCGCGGGGCTATAACCTCGGGCCCTGTGGGAACCCCTCGTCGGTAATCTGTTTGCGTGCATTCCTCTCCTCCCCTGCGTATCTCCCTTTTCCCCGCTTGTCTTCGTTCTCGCGTTCTCTCTCAATATTAACGCACGCACGTAAACGCAATTTGCGAAACTTCATTCGCGTTTTGATGCGCGATAGACGAGGGCGCATCGCTGTAGCGGCGCAGTGCGCATGCGCGCCGCGAAGACGGCACGACAAGTTTTGATGAGTTTTGGAGAGCCCTGACCGGGGAAGCACGCGACGAGAACGAGACGGGAGTTTCTTCGTTGTCTCCCGACGCTGCCCGCTACGGCTCTTTGGCTTGTGTCTCTCCGGATGAATAACAGCGAGCGAGAAACACGGAGTGTTACGAACGTTTCTGAGATTTGCACTCACACGCCGATTGAACGGAGCTCCGTTACAAGGTAGTTACACGCTCGCAGCGGCGAGCAGGGGGGGGAAGCCGACTCGTGCGAGTTTATCTTTACGACGACCACTCGCACCCGTACCGCGGTGTAGCAGAACTCCGGCTGTGGCTTGTATTGGTCTCAGCGGTCGAGGTTTTGCGCGCTCTCGCCAAACTACAATGGAGAAAGCCGTGTGTACCCGCGAGGAAACACGTACCGAGGCTTCGACGGTAAGTACTATGTAGCCACGATGATCGCGAAACACAACTGGCAGAAGAGAATTTTTTTTCTTTTCTTGTGAAGGGACAAAGAATTCCATTTTCAGGTCAGCAGTTCGATTTCTCACTCTCAATCTTTCCACTCTTCGCGAGTCGTTACTTCTAGGCCGGTATTCTCAATTCGTACCTTGCTACTTGAAACTTAACTATAAGAAAGCCTTTTTTCTCAGCGTCCCTTTGAGACGCCCTTGACAAAGGATTGAAAGGCTGTGCCATTCGACGTCGCTCACACCACCGTGCACAAGGTGAATTAATCGGGGGCGATCCTTGAGACGATACGACACTCCTTCCTCCCCGTCCTACCTGGTCGGTAACGGAAACTGTAATTAACTTATCGACCACTTCCGGTCAAAAACAGATTCTTACACGAAGCGGATGTCAATCCAGGTTCACGTCAGAATTTGCTTCTGAGCGTAAATGGACGTCATGGGTAAAAAAAATGTATTACATTTTTTATTACCGACTGCGGTATACTCGCATCGCCTCACGCTGCGATTACGAACACGAGCCTTACGCCGCGCAAATGATTTGTAGCTGCGGTTCGTTATCGATTTTACTTCTGGGACAAGGATTGAAGAGTTGTCACGCAACTTTTTCTTTTTCTTCATTTCGTCAAGACTTGTTGGCGCGTAAACCCAACGCCTCGAAACAATTCCAATTGCATTGGATTTTCAATACACGTGAGGTTGCATAAATCGGTAACCCCGAGAGATCTCTCGTCGGTTGCGCCATGCAAATTTATCTCCCCTCCCCCTCCCTCCGCCCCCTAGCAACTCGGAGGGAGGGTCTCTCCGACCCGAGGTGAGAGAAGGCGAGAAAAGGAACGATTGAAGCCCGACCACAAAAGCCGTACACTCCTCGAGAGGCCACCGGAGCAAGGATAATTACTTCTCGACGAGCAAGAACCTGTGGTTTCGAGTTCTGCACTGTGTATACCTTAATAGACTGTGGCGTCGCCCGGTACGCACGACGTAACGGGGCAAACTGGAACCAACCTGCGACTAGAACGTAAGCCCGACCGATATACTTCTCGAGCATGAGCGGCGCGCGCCGAGCCACTCCGTGCCCGCTCGTACTATCGCGCAAACGCATCACCTCCGAGCGTTCAAGCCGTTGTTCCCTCGTCGTTTCTGTACGTTCAGTCGTATTTATCCGCGATCGCACCTATCGCACAACAGAGCGGGAACATTGAGAGAAAAAAGAAATACGCACGCGATAATAAAATATTGAGAAACAGAGCGTAAGACGGTGAATGAGACAAAAATACTCGAGAGTACGTACTTCCAAGAAATTATACAATGTCGCTTTCAGAACGGAAATCGAGTCCTCGTTTACGGATAGACTGAAAAAAAACGATTACTTATATCTCTTCTTGCGCAAGCGCGCAAAAAATATGTCCCGCGTGAATGAATAGTCGCTCTTTTTTTAGAATTTTTTTCCAACACGTTCTCACGTCCCATATCGAGCTAGGAATGAAATAGGTTAAAGTATGTTCATATATGTGATTAGGTGAAGTTTTTTTTTTTTAAGTATCGAAAAAATTGTCGTTTCTCCGCTTTTAATATTTTGACGTGACAAAACGTGCCCAGCTTCTTCAACGAGAAATCCGAATCCGGTCAACGACCTTTTTTTGCAGAGGAAGCGTGCGCCAGACGACACAAAAAAATGGTGACTCAGTGCGCACGTTATTTTGCATAATTTTTTTTACGTTCGATTGTGTGCTTCGGTGCGATGGAATGAAAAACGTGCTGCCGATTTAATTGCCATCGGCAATTGAGGCCAATTATTTCAATCCAAAATTACAGATTTCAGCCTTGGTACTACTGTGGAACAATAATTTTCTCGGTAGGCGAATGAATCGCTGGGAGGATTGACAAAAAAAAAATTAAAAAGAAACTTACACGTCACACCAGCTCAACGAGAACGGCGTGTCGGCGGATATTATCGCGCATTACGCGGGCTCGGACAATAAAAAAAATTGTTACAACGCAAGCTGCGCCGCAGGGACCGGAGAGGCTTGACCCAGCGGCGAAAGAGTTCGCCGTATCGAAAACCGCTCGCGTTACGGTTTAATTGCGAATCGGCTGCTGGGCGGCGTGACTGCATCAATCACATTGCGTACCGGTCCCTGCCGATCCGCGTTTCCGTCCCGCATGAAAAGTAAGTATATGCGAAAAATTATAAAAATATTTCAACCATAAACTAAACGACCCGGATCGAATTTATCGTTGTTCCGCAACGATGAACTCATATCGTTTTTGCTAATGGCATTTTTTTAAGGTAAATGAAAAAAAAATTCTCTTTAATATTATACTTATCGAAGAATGTGGGTAGATAATCCAACGTATTAATAGAAACAGGATGTCATGCTAGTCATCCAATATCCATAATGCGGGTGTGTCCACAGAAACGTACTTGAAATCGTAAAAAAGTACTCGAAGCACTATAAAATATTTGCGTACTTCGAGTACCAAACAAGCACCCGATACTTCAAGTACCGCCCGGCTCTATTATTATTATTATTATTATGTTTGATCGAGCGGCAAAGACAAGTATGCGTGAGGTAAAAGCTCGGGGTCATGAGTGGCTTCATCGAGCCGAATAATAATGTTTTTTTTGTTTGTTTCGAGTTAAATCGCGAGTCTCCGAAAGATCGATCGTTGGGATAAGCCGCGTAATAGAATATCTCCCGTAGGTAATGCGCCGTCTTCTTCCTTGTTCCGGTCAAGGGTCGAGACTCGTGGGTGGTTCGTCGGCCGCTCCTCTTGGGCCGCTCGGTAGATATTTACGATTACATGATGTTCCCGCGTGATAAAACTCCCCGGCCTTTTCCAGTATTCCATAATGCTACACGTAAGCGTACCGCGGTACGTCGGGACGTCCGCGAGCGGCATACACAGCGTTCGTGTTATATATTTGTGCGGGTACACCACTCCGCTAATGTAATCTCGACTCGTAAGAGTGTGCTTGACAAGCGTGTACCTATCCATTACTCCCGAGGTTATCCGCCCCTCTCGCCGGGTACCCTCACGCATACCTCGCGACACGATGCAAACATCGCAATTTCCTCGTCATAGCGACCACAGTTACCAATGGCGCGCACCGTCGAAAAACTGTTGCCCAGTACCCGCACGCCCAACGGCGAAAAGTTATCTATGGAACACCGGTACGCGTCTGCAATAATGTTCATTCATTTATTTATATATATATTTTTTAGATATTTATAGGGGAAACCGGGATAAAACGGGAACGTTAAGCAATAAAACCTGGTATAATGATACCGAAAGCATAGAACCATTGTTTTCACACGAATATTGTATCGGCATTGGTTTTGAATGGTTTAAAAAAAAAACCATCTGCGGCAAAACAGGGTACATGTCCCCATTTTGCCCACGTCCCCGGTTTGCCTCGGTTTCCCCGTAGACCGGGACAAAACGGGGACGCTAAGCAATAAAATCTGCTAAAACGATATCGAAAGCATAGATCCATTGTTTTTCACACCAAAATTGTATTGGCACTGGCTTTGAAAGGATATTTAAAAAAATAATCTGGGGCAAAACGGGACACATGTCCCCATTTTGCCCCGACTTCCCCTATTTAGATATTTATAGTTATATATTTATAGATTAATATTTATATATCTATTCTACGGTACTCTTCGCCGTGTACAAAACCATCCTTAACGTCATGTGAAACACTCTCTTGTGGTGTCTCTATCACTCCACTCCGAGCGGCAATAACGGTACAGCTCTCTATAGCTCCCTCGCTCTCATGGCGCGGTCACGTGACTTTCACATGGCGCTAATAGTCATAATACATCGTCATATCGCCAAATAGATCGTATTCCATTTGGCCGTCATCCTTCTTATTACAAAATTCCATCAGCTATCCACACACGTATCTTGCGACTCTACCAAGCCGATACTGTCGCGTCTGCATTCGTGACATCTGGACAACAACTCACTTGGCCAATTTCCATCTTTCTGACATCTGCATTCGATTTATATCTGATTTAGTCCATACCACTATTCTCCCACATTACATTTTCGGCATATACTCTTTCCTAAACCTACAAAGTGACCCTCACTCTCTTATATATATATTTACATATCTATATGTATATTGATTGCTTGGTTCATTTATTTATTTATTTAAAAAAAAATTTTTTTTCACTTATTAACGGATTTCTCCTTTACCAGAATTCAAATACAAAATCTGTCTTATAACTACTTATATCTATTAGTTCCAATAGAAATGCGGTACAAAAGTAAAAAAAATACATCAAGATATTTAATTTCAACCAGCATATAACATTTCATTAAGTCAAACTCTGTTTCATTATATATTAAATTATTTAAATTAATTGTAATTTTTTAACTTTTTACACTTTTTATTTACTTATTTGTTCACGTGTTCGTGTGTTTATTTATATATGTATTTTTTGCAAGGTGAAACGATCAGTATCGCTGCGGATGGTCGCTTTACCTTCCCGATGTGCCTGTTCACAGATGGAGCCCACTCCTCGTCCGTCAGGTGCAGGAGTAATTCGCCTCGTGTTCGGGCGAGCTCCACCGGTATCGAGAATCACAAGTGAGCCTCGAGCAAAAAGTTTCCGAGCGTTCGTGTTGCTCAGCTCGGCGGTCCAGAGAGAAAATAAAAGGCCCGGCGCAGGAGAGAGTGGGGAAAGTCGGGCGAGGATGCGAGGCGAGAAAGAAGAGAGAGCCGGTGGGCAGAGAGAGAGAGCGAGACTTTTGGGATCCGCTCGGCGATCAGTTTCAGTTCTCCGATGCTCGCCGGTGCCGCGGAGTCACGGACAGCCGGTGGCCAGTACGAGACTCGCGGGAGGCACAGCGCGGAGTCGGCCTCGCGACACGGACGATTTCCGATCGGACCGCATCGCTGATCTTCGACCGGGAACTTCGATCGACCGGAGTCCGCGAGTTCGCGATAAATCCCGGATAAAAAGACCCGCTGGACCCCGGCGGGTTGAAACACCGATCGACTGCAGAAAAACATTTCCAAAAAAACGTGCCGCGAGAACCGCCGACGAATAAAGTGTCGATAGATCGGTGATCGAGGAAAGAAGAAGAGATACGCGCGCAACTCGCCGGACTGGTCGTCTCACGCTGATCTCGTCCGACTCGCGCTCGTCTCGGAAACACACGGTCGCTTTAGATACACAGCGAAGGAGAACGGGATAAAGAAATCACCGGGAGAGACACGGAACGGGGACGAGCGCGCGTACTCGCAGAGCCTTCGTTTCAGATCTACGGCACGGTAGTTCTATACTCTAAGACGTAGCTGCGGAGAACCCGGGCTCGTGGATCTCTCTCCGTAGAGAGCGGACTTTCTCCGGTGGCCCCGGAGCTTCGCCCCGGGCATTGTTCGGACTCTCGGTGCGCGTAGATACGATAAAAAAAAACAAAAAGATTGTTAAAAAACACTCGAGCCGAGACGGCGTGATCCGGAGGGCGGTGATGGGGAGGGGGATAGAGAGGCGCCGCGAAAAATAGATACCATAGTCACGGTGATTATTGAATCCGAGCCAGAAATGATGTTGCCCTGAGAATAAAACGGATAAACGTACACGAGTGTTGCTGGATCACCCGAGTTTCGGCTCCTCGGAGTCGCGCGACTACCGTGCCAACTTCCTGATTCTCCGTGCGGCGCGGGAGTGGGTTCCACGAAATTCGCGCACTTCCGTCAATCTGTGCGTCCGCGAAGGTGAGGGGTTGGGAAAAACACCGGAAAACTTTTTGGCCGAGACGAAGTTGACGGATGGATCCGAGGATCAGCGCGGAGAACTGCGGAGGAGATAATCGCCCGACGGGACGCGCTTCGCGCCAGTCGGCCGCACGAGCCGCGTCGCGACAGATCGCTCGATCGCTTCGATCCCCCCTCTCGCCTCTCTACCGGTAATCGGCCTTTGAAATCTCCTCAAAAGCTGTCGAACCCTGCAATCTCCTGTTTGCTCCGCAATATTTTCGTGTCTTTCCCGTTATCGGGCAAACAACAGCGAGGGAAGCGCACTGCGCATGATCGGTGGATCGCAGCACGTGGTACACCGAGTACATCGAGGAGACCCAACGGTATTCCAGACTCGGATGCGACGAGGGAGAGGGTGGCTTTTCTCGGCTGTGCGTGTAACGCGATAGTTCCTCTAGTTTCCGTATCCGTGCGTATCGGTGTGTGTGTGTGTGTGTTCAAGCCTCGAATACCGCGGGCGAACTGTTATGAGACGTACGGAAGTGCAGCTCTAAGAATATCTCGTTCCGTGGATCGTTGAACCGCTCTTTCCACGTGCGCGCGGGAGAGAACGGGGCGAAATAAATCTTTCCTTCCCGCGGCTCTTCGTCACGTCGTTTTGCCGCTGGTCAGGACGGCGTTGCTTCGCTCCAGGTAGACGGGCAATCTTCTCGATCGAGGCTGCTCAGTCAGGCGCGCCCCGTCAGTTCGGAGACCCCCGTCGATCGACGGATTTTTTTAACGGGCGCATCGAAGTAAACAACGAAACGGTCGAGGATGTCGGGCGACGGAACTTCGGACGAGGAAGGCTCGCAGGAGGATTCGGCGAGGTACGACATCGACGACATGGAAATAATTAAAACTATCGGTGAGTCCTGTCGAGAAATCCCTCAGCCTCCTCGTAAGGATTAGTATATTTTTTGTTATCATAATTTATAATTATTAATGTACAACGCAGTCAAAGTTGGACCGATAGTCGCGAGTCCCAGCAGGTACGCGAGAGACGCGCGATCGATAGCTGCCCAGCCGATTTCTCGAGCGAACGGCGATCACGCGTCAGTGCGGTAAAGAAAAAAATACATATATATAAAAAGGGGCGACCGAGCGCGCTAGCACGACGAGTTGCGTGCTGCTCGAGCAAGTGGGCCACTGGAGAGTGAGAGGTCGACCGCGAGTATATTTAACTCCCGAGAATACGTTAAGACTGGGCGCGTTACGAGGGAAACCTCGATGTTTAACGCTAGCTCCCCCGCTCCTTGTTCCCTTCCCGCGGTAGACAGACAGTATTTTAGTTTGTTTTCTATTTGAACTCCGCACAATGTCGCAAATGGTTGTAAACAGCGCTCTTGGTATGGAATAATATCCTGGTGAGAAATTTCAAAGCGTTACATGAGGCCTGGCTAGGGCCTGGGCAAGACCCAGTCCGGTCCGTCCGTAACGCTAAACATTTCTATCAGCTACGTAGACGTAACAACTTGCCTGGAACTACTTGATATTATAACGTCTTTAGCTGAGAATGTAATGAGAATAGCACAGCAGTTACGCCCTTTTGATTCTCAGCCGCCTGGGAGACCTCGGTCGACGAACAATACAATTTGACTTTGGCGACAATTAATCGACTGGCCAATTAGTCACGCTCGATTCGCGCTCGGTGTGGTACATTAACGGGACAGAGGAGGCGTATGACAAAGTGAGTCTCAGAGTGTATTTTTCGTTCCTCCGTCGACACCTGTCGCTGACCGTTAATCGTGCGCTGCATTAACCGACAAAGCTTGTAGCTATTAACCGGCTACCAGAGAAACAAGACGATGCGATTGCGTCTCGGACAGACTTGCCAATTCGGCAATTATTTATAGCGGCGTCGGAGGTAAATCGCTCTATGACGCTCCTAATGTATCGGCCTGCGAGAGATTGGACCGTCACTCCACTGGAATCTTATACCGCACGACCATGCACAATCGACAATGTGCATGTGTTTTATTTATAAAGATTGAAAGGTGGAAACAAAAAAAAATTTCCCATAGCAATTCCAATTTTTACCCAAAGTCAACCCTTTGATTCGGCAAATTTGAAGAATGAAAATAATGAAAATAAATAAATTTAAATGCAAATAACAACTACCCAACTTTCGATAATCCCTACAGGATAAAAATTTTTATTCGCAAGACGACTAAGAATATTGAAATCGTTGGATTTTAGGTACGGGTACATTCGGCCGTGTAGTTCTGTGCAGACATCGTGGAAGCCCCCTCGCCCTCAAGGTTCTCTCAATGGTGGACGTGATAAGGCTGAAACAGGTCGAGCACGTCAGGAACGAGGTTTCCGTTCTCAAAGAAGTGAATCATCCGTTCATCGTCAATATGTTCGTATAAACAAAAAAATCGTATGATTCATCCCACCGGAACACCGGTTAACCGTCGATGATCTTACACTGAAAAAAAGCTCAATGACTCAAGTAAAATTCGCTTACGACCTACCAAAGAAAAACACTTAGATCAATTCTACTTTTACTTCTTACAATTCCCTACGATATTGAAACGATAACGTGTCACCTTGATAGTTCAGCCGTCGTCATTTCAATATTACATGGAATCGTAACAATTGAAAGTAGAATTGGAATACAAAAAGTTTTTGCTGGCAGCCCGCAAGCGAATTTTTTTTTTTTTCAGTGTAAGCTCTTGATTTAAGAATGGTAATTCGAACTGTGTCTTTGCCGGAAAGGCTCTGGAGCGGCAGGGACGAGGCCAGGGTCTACATGCTTCTAGAATTCGTCGCCGGTGGTGAACTCTTCTCGTACCTGCGCGCGGCAGGAAGATTCTCTGGACCGACGAGTTGTTTCTACGCCGCCGAGATCGTCTGCGCCCTCGACTACCTGCACTGCAAGCACATCGTCTACAGGGATCTAAAGCCCGAGAATCTACTTCTCGACAGTCAGGGACACTTGAAGATCACGGACTTTGGATTCTCGAAAAAGCTCACCGACAGGTGCGTCGAAGGACCGCGCTCGAATAAATCGGTGCACGACGCGGCATAACGCGCATAACGAGGAACCCCAGCTCTTCGCGTGTACGACCTTGAAGTAATATTCCACATCCACGAGGACGCGCGTTAAACTCGCCATCTTCCGGATTCGGTTAGAGTATAATACGGCTCACTCCCTCCCTCTGTCTATCTCAACTTTCGTCCGAATTTTCGCATACGTCGATGAGAGGAGATAAAAAAAACCGAATCCGTGCATGAGCGCCCGAGGAAGTTTGCGGTCGAAGGTTCATTCGAGCAGATGCGTTCGCGTAAACACCCGTGGAGCTTTACGGTCGACCCGCTTTTATTGGGCTTTATTTCTGGCCACTCGAAATGAATTTTATGCCGCGCCCGACGAGACACCGAGACGCTATTGGATTTTCCCGGAAAATCGTCCATTTATTTTTGGCTACTCGCGCGGAACTGTCCGCCCCCGCCGGCTGCTCTGCTCACCGCGTCAGGTGCTTGAGAAACGAGCGGTAGAATGATAGGAAAAAAAAATATATATCGGTCTTAAGCGCTGGCGATATATCTTTCTCATAGAAGTTAATTTATCGATCGGCTTTTTCGTGTTTCAGAACGTGGACGCTGTGCGGGACGCCGGAATATCTGGCGCCAGAGATTATCCAGAGCAAGGGTCACAACAAGGCGGTTGACTGGTGGGCCCTCGGTGTCCTCATATACGAGATGCTGGCTGGTTACCCGCCATTCTTCGACGACAATCCCTTCGGGATTTACGAGAAGATACTCGGCGGTAGGATAGAGTGGCCGAAGCACATGGATCCGATCGCGAAGGATCTCATTAAAAAGTTACTGGTAGCGGACAGAACCAAGAGGCTAGGGAACATGCGACAGGGCGCGGAGGATGTTAAGCGGCATCGTTGGTTCAAATTGGTCGAGTGGCTGGTGGTAATTTATTTGTAATTTCTCTTGAAGCGACGTGAGGTCCCGGGCTCGGTCGGTAATAAAAACTGCAATTTTTAGTCGGTCATCAAAATAAAATGAATTACAGTTTTTATTACCGACCGCGGTATTTAGAGTAGTTTTAATCTCCGTAATCTTTGAGCGTTCGTAATAACCGAAAATCCTTGATCATTCAATCGCAGGTGCCGCAGCGCGCGCTGACACCACCGATACGGCCGCGAGTGAAGGCACCCGAAGATGCGAGCTGCTTCGACGACTATCCCGAAACAGACTGGCGCTCCCAGCCTCCTTTGCCACCGGAGCAGCTGGCGCTCTTTCAGGATTTCTGACGAAGACTGCTCGACTAATGCTGTTCGGTTTAATTAATGTGGGAAATTCGAGATAAACAAAATCGTCCGATTTTCGAATTCTTCGATCGGTCGAGCTTACCGGGACTTCGGAGTTCCTGTAGCGCGTTGCCGCAGCCAGCGAGCTCACGTGATTTCGGTACTCAAGAGTTCACAAGCTACATGCTCGACGGTACTCCTCTTTCTATAATGGTTCTTTTTTTTGTAAATAGCACCGACTCTCTTTCGGGTATAGACGCGATTATTTATTTTTAGGGTAATGTACGAATGAAATGAGAATACACGAATGATTTTTTCCCAGCATTGTAAATAAATAACTGACGCGCGGGAGAATACTTTTTAAACATTTTCATCGGGTGTATTCGGACTCTATTATGCCATTCGTCTATCGCCGATGCGTTCTGTATTTCGCACGAGCGTGGAGTTTGCAATAAAAGTGTTTATCATTGCGTGTCCAAGCTCATCATCGATGTTCCGCCTCGTGACTCGTCCGCATGAATTACTTTATGTTTTTATAAGGACCTGGTAAATAAATTATTTTCATTCGCTTAAGTGCCAGCGTATTGAGTCCCCGCTCGGTCTGCCAGCAGTGCTAACGACGCCCCTCGCCGTCTGCCACTTCCCGTTCGCTTCGGATGCTTCGCGCATGCATCCCTTCGCGTGTACTGCCCAGTTAATATAAAAGATATTTTTAAATAAATAAAAAAAATAATAGAAAAAATATATTTAAAAGTAATAATAAAAAATATTAAAAATGAAGAAGTTTCATTCATCGAATAGCAGATCGGCGAAAAATGCCAGAGTCCGGTTGGTCGCTCAAAGGGTGATTCGCGATTTCGCGAAGAACACCGGAATCCACGGGATTAAATATCTGGACGAGAGATCGGTAAACAGTGGGCCTATCGTCAAGTTATTTTGGGCGACCATACTCCTTTTGGCATTCTTAGGTGGGATCTAGTTTTGCAAGTCAGTTCGCAGTGAGAGCTGGTTGGAGGGAGTTTTATCGTGTACCATTAAACGCAAACAGGCTCGGGACTCATGCTGAAGGTGTTCTGGAACCGTTACCAGAATAATCCGATGTTAACGGTGGTCGAGAGTTTTCACGTGCCTTCCTTCCTCGGGACCTTCCCGGCGCTGACGGTTTGCCCGATGGCTCCGCCGCCGTTGGAGGACCGCACAAACATGTTGCGGTCGCTTCGCCTGCCCGAAAACATGAGCAGGGCGGAGGCTGCGTCGTTATTGAAGTAAGGTAAACGTGGTGAACACGGTTCGGTGCGCAGTGGGGCAAAATGGACCAACGATTCAGGGAGTTTCAGCGATTTGTAGCCATTTTTTAAAAATATGGGGCAAAATGAAAATTGCTACAATTTTTGTGCAAATTAATTCATTCGAATTCCACGATAAATCTACGACTTGCAGGCTCAATTTTTTATTATCATTTTTATGGTTATTTTTGTATTTGTCCAATCTGTCCGGGGAGTATTAACAAAAATGTCAAGATAAAATATGAATTCATGAAACACGAAAAATGAAATGGCCGAAGTGTCCACTCCTTGTCGGAGTGGACAATTACAATAGAGGCTTAGAAATTGACGTTTTCAATGTTTCATTGTATTTCGAAGCGAGTCCATTTTGCCCCATGTGTCGACTCAGCCTTATTCTCCCCTACGCGTCAATCATGGTGGTCCATATTGACCACTTTTACCTCACCATTAACACGAGCGACTAAGACTCGTTTGTGTTTGAGCTCCCGACGCTAAACTCGCGCATGCGCGTTTAGAAACGTTTTTGAGTTGACCCATCCTCGATCGGAGCTTTTCGTCGAACACCTCAGGATCGACGAAATTTTGCGCATTAATCGTCTGGAGATGATCGATTTCCTCAAGAGGCTCAGAGGTCGTTGTAAGGACGTCGTCGAAACTTGCTGGTGGAACGAGAAGAAAAAGTGCTGCGAAAAGCTCTTCAGGATCTCCCACTCGTACGACGGTCTGTGCTGCTCTTTCAACTACGATCTCGAGGACAGCGTTGATCCGGCACGGTAAAGTAGTTTCGGCTTTCATGGCATATAGAAGTGGATTTCGAAAATCCGAAATCACTCCCATATGCTATATTTTCGAGATTTCGGCTTTCATAGCGGCCAAGGATCCATCGATCCTTTCTCGGTCATATGGACCAAATAAAAAAAATATCCATGGACCTCTGTTCCGCTAGGACAGAGCATTCGACGAAGGGATTAATTCCGACTGCTGGCTATGGCAGCCATTCCGGCCTAACCTTGGTCTTCAAAGGTCATCAGTTTGTCATTAATCACGACAACGGAACTATAGCGAGAATAACGACGAACACAGTCGGATTGATAGTACATATCCAAAACAGTTACTTTTGTGCGTTAAAGCATACATTTAATCGTACTTTTGTGATTAACGAAACGTTATATTTTTTTACATGTGTACAGCTGTATATTCATTATTCTCTTCAGTACCCAAACTCGTTCAACCTCATTTTGCAGGCTGGTCGAGAGATGCAGGTCAATTGAATAATTATTAGTATTTAACGATCTTGTTATTATTATTATGAAATATCAATTTACCATTGCAGTTGGGAATCGTCGCGAGAAGAAACAAAAAAGTGCCGGGTATAAGTCGAAGGAGCGAATCGCCGTGCGCGCCGCCCGATGACGTCAAAATAAAATATTTTTCGACCTACGGAACGACTAATTGTCACAACTCTTGCCGAATCAAGGCCGCCCTGACCGTGTGCGGCTGCGTGCCTTGGCAATTCGCGCCTTTCACTAAACTCGACCAAACTCCCGTAAGCCTCGACGTTAATTGTCGATTTATTCGTCCACTCGGATTGTGTCCGACTATCGTTCACTCGAACTACTACTAGACACGAAAAATATATCAATGTTTTTTGCTTTTTAGATTTGCGGTTTCGCGCAGCTAAAATGCGTTCGAGAAAATTACCGACAAATTTGGTCGCCTATGTACGTGAACGGAACGGACAATATCTGCGTGTGTCCGGAAAGCTGTAAAGGCGGAGAATTCATCGTGAAACACACCGTGATTCCAATAGCTTCGAGACGTTTCACACCCTCGATGATATAGTAAATAACGTCCCTTATCGTAAAGCAGAAACATCGTTACGTGACAATTAATATTCTGACGACACATGTGTTCTTTAAATTTATTTTTAGTCAAAATATATCGGTAAAAAATGCTGTACTAAGAATCTTCATGGCTCAACAAGTTTTCGAGAACGTGGGCAGTGTCAAGATCGCCAATGGTATTTACATGCTCTGTGAGTTACTCCGTACGAATTTTTTAAAGCGAAAATTGATTCAATAACGTAATCTATTATTTCAAAAAAATATATATATAATTTTAGCTTCCGTGGGAGGAATATTCAGTCTTTTTCTGGGTTGCAGCATCTTGAGTATATTCGAGATTGCTTACTTCTTTGTTATACTAATAATCACGTGGTACTCGACGAGTCGGAACAAGTTTAGAAAACGTACTGTCCAATGGTAAACACATCCATAGCGTAGAAATCGATCGGACTACTTGCTTGCTTGGTCAGCCAGTTATCCGACTGCGGGTAAGTGCGAACGAGAAATAAAACGAAGGTCGAATATTTTCTCGGGCGAATTGTTTCCGAGTGTGGCTTTCACCACACTGCTTTCACGAATGTTGAGGGTCGTGTGGAAAGCTTAAAAATATTCAACTTGCGATCGATGTTCTATTGTGGGATAAAGCAATGCCGTGATTCTCTTTTGAATTTTCTACAGTGCTACGAGAGATGGCGATCTATGTGACACTGGTTTCATCGAGTATACGTTGCCAATGAATTTCAGCAGAATCGGCACAACAAGCATTTTTTTAGACAGTAATCTCGGAAAATAATTTTTTTCGATTCTTGCGTGGTTTTTCGTATAAGGTACTGACCTAGGAGTAGAGTACGTGATAGCTTAGTTGTTAGAGAGAAAAAAAACGAAACTGGTAAAGCAATTGGACGAAAATTTGAATCATGTAAATAAACGTCTACACTGACCACTTTGATGTTGTTGACGCACGGATAATCCTATTATTATAATAAGAATACTCACTGTGAACAATTAATATCTAAGGCAGGTGATATTTTTCACTACACCTTGACACGTGAGTACACGAATAACACAGCACATGATATATTAAATCGGGAATATGGATTTCTTTTCTTCTATTAACCGATTGAAAGAGCATCAATTTTGTCACGAAGGAACACCGATAAAAATGGCAGAGGGTCTACGTGGACCTCGTTGAAAATATCATCAAAGAATCGAATCATTTGCACGGGCCAATGAATGATGTGTAGGGTGATAAATCGATTTCGTTTTTTTTCTTTTTTCTATTAATATCGTATTTTTATGTCGATAATTGGTCGTAGTAGCTAGAGTTTGTGTCGTTTATTGGGAGGACAATGAAAATCGTGAATACGTTAGTGAATTTGTCATTTATAATGCATCGGTGGATTCGCGTGCAGTATTGGACGATCACGTGACGAAGAAACGAGGTCACTATTGGAATAATAGCGACACTTTTTATTCAGCGAAAACTTGATACAAATACCCACGAAACACGAAGACTCCGGCATAGTCAGCTGACAGTAAAGTATGCTGTGGAACAATACGTAAACGTCTGGCCGACACGAGATGCGTAGACTGGTCGACACGAGTTTGTTGGCAGCCATTTTTGGGGCCCGACCGAATTCGAAGACGAAGTCCTACGCTTGCACGAGTGTTTTTTGTCCGTTTTTTTAGCCCAGTGTTGACACGTCTCCTGGCGGAGATCTGTGCCGCTCTCTTCAAACACGAGAGTGTTTATGGACCCTCGCGTAGGCAGCCGTGTTTATACTGGGGTTATATTAGACATCCCCCAACCGCATGCTGTTTATGGGTAAAGTTGTCAATCTTAACGTGTGGTGGCACGTCGATCGACTTTCGGGCCTTTGCCCATAGTACGGTACATACAATTAGTTACAGTAAAGAAAAATAAAAAATAAAAATATCCCAGCATACGAGTTTTTACGGTCAAATCTACAATTACAAAGGGTGTAAGAGCATCGATCGTAATATCTACAAAATACGAAAATCGTAGTTGGATGAAATCAGCTGGAAATGGAATTCGGCCATGTTCGGGCGCATACAAGTCGCGCAGCGAAAATCTCGAAAAGTCCAGTCGAGTTCGGTCGCTCGTTGGGTGAAGATCGTCCTCGTATGTGTTTTTTTTTTATTTTATTTTTTATTTTTTGCGTATTCGTGTACATCAGGATCCCAACGTAGGTTTTTTCTAGAACAACAACGTCGAACCGATCGAGAAAAATGCAGTGAGTGTAGTGTCGATAATTAACGCGTTGTTTCATTTCAGCAAATATTTTCGCCATCGCGTTCGACAGATGTTTTTTCAAAGATGGCTGCCTGCCCATGTTATTTATATGGCTGCATTGCGACTTTAGAGTTTCTTGAAGCTGAACGTTACACAGTAGTCTATTAAGCGTAGCTTTAAAATCGCGATGGTGAAAAGTCGATTGTTTGAAGCAACAGTCTCCGATCTCTCGGTGTTTCCATTTAACGATAATACATCGGAAAGGCAACACAGCTTTGGCGTCCAAAGAATACATTTATTCGTTGTCAATCGGCATGGCATTCGTGAGCCGGTGAGTATACACTGTTTTTGTTAATATGCTACCAGTGACAATGCCCTTTGCGCGCTCGAGAATGTTTTTCCTTTGTTCCCAAAAATTCGGCTCTGCTCGGGAATTTGGACGAAATTCGACCGGTATGCTATGAGCGGTATTCGATCGAGTCAATACTCGCGCGCGCTTTATAAATATAAAGCGCGCGCGGTTTTCGATACGCGAACGAATAAATCGGCAACATTATTTTCGATAATTACCGACCTGTGCGCATGCGCCGTCGGACACTTTAATTAAATTCGACGACGAATGAACACGCAATACACTGGAGGTTTAAATTAATATCGCGACCTGGAAATTTGTTAGAGTAGCTCACTATATCGATGGTACACCATAATGGATTCGACTATCGGCATTGAAACTGCATGCGATAACCAGCGTTTATACACCGTACGGTTACACCGCTACTTGCTTTTTTTTTTTTGTTCAACAAGTCCGTCCGATAATACCACAATTGAATTATTAATCCAGAGGTATACGATGAAAGCCGATAGGTATAATATTAACGCCGCTCCGCGGATAGCTATAATAAACTAGATTCTTTCAGCACGAAACCTTGCATTATTGATACCTCGGAGTACACGAACCATTGTCGTTCCGGTGTGCCTGCAAATGGTACCCTACCGCGAAATCAGTTTCAATTATAGTACGCCGGACTCGATGCCACTGCTTCTTATCCCAAGCAGCTTCTCTCTCGATATCAAGCGTGTATGTGCGTGCGTTTTAAAATGGAACATTCGAACGTTTCGAAAGATCCGAAAATGCGAAAAACGAATAAAAAAATGTTTATCGCTAAACAAGTGCTCGGTGACTTTATGGAAAACACAAGTGTCCACGGAATAAAGTATCTCGTCGACGGCTCACCGGATGACGGAAGACTAGCCAAATTATTTTGGACCTCGGTACTGGTGCTTGCGTTCGTCGGTAAGTTCATATCTTCGGGATTTGCGAGGGACTATCGATTTCATATAAAAGGCTCTACAAATTTTTAATTAGGTTCCGGCTTGATGTTGAAACTATTTTGGAATCGTTACCAGGCGCATTTAACACTGTCGGTGGTCGAGAGCTTTTATGCTCCCTCGTTCCTCGCTGAGTTTCCGGCGTTGACCGCCTGCCCGATGATCCCCCCGGAACGGGAGACGCTTTGGAGACTCCTCGAACAGCTTCGATTGCCCGATAGCATCAGCAGGGACAGAGCTCATTCGCTCTTGAAGTATTGTAATTTTTTTTTATACAATCTCATGTAATATTTCATAAAGTATTATTTTTAATAATAATCTTTAATATAAAAAAAATTCTTATAGCATTTTTCAAGAGCTCTTTCGCTCTTGAAGTATCACCGTTTTTATTTATTTATTTATTTATTTATTTATTCACGGGACACGCCCTTTTACAAATATAATTTGAAAATACATATAAAAGATAATATGAAATACATTTGAAATACATTTTTACGTTTTATATTTTTTAATAATATTTGCCTTCACGAAAATGCACACTTTCAGAGACGCTTTCGAGATGTCCCATCCCCGCGCCGGAATGGACAATGATCGTGTCGAATTGGACGAAATTTTAACGCTCAATGGTTTGACACTGCTCGATCTACTGAAGATCCTGAAGAGCCCGTGCAAAGACGTCGTCGAGTCCTGCTGGTGGGAAAGGAAGAGAACGAGTTGCGTCGAAATCTTCAGACTGTCGTACACTTTCGGAGGACTCTGCTGTTCCTTCAATTATCTTCTCCAGGATCGCGTCGACTCGACACGGTAATTTAATGTATCACTTCGACTACTCAGTCGTTTTATACTAAAAGTAATAAGAATTATTATTATTATTATCATTTAAATACAGAAATGCGAACACCTCGATTCCATTTCGGGAAGCAACTTTCGGTGTCGATTCGGGATTGACTCTCATATTCAAGGCAAACCAATTCGTCATGAATCACGAGAATGGAAGTATCTCGAGAATAACAACCAACACGATCGGCTTGCTGGTATTGAAAATGATAACGGTTTACTTTCCAACGACAAATTATTTAAATTCGTCATGAATTAAATGCGATCATTTGTTCACCCAGTTGTTCATACATAACAGTATGGCTTATCCCGACTCGTCGAGTCTGATACTCCAAGCCGGCCGCGAAATGCAGGTGAATCGATTGTTATAATCGAATCGATGGGGCGGTCTCGATTGACTCGGTCGTTCATTTTTCGATTGAAATTTGTTGCAGCTGCGAGTGACCGCAAAGGAAATCCGCCGAGTCCCAGGGGTAAACAACGAAAACGAGTACTCGTGCGTGGTCGATGGAACGAGGATAAAGTACTTTGCCGAATATTGGAGAGTAAATTGTTACAACTCTTGCAGGATGAGAGCGGCGATGGCTCTGTGCGGTTGCATTCCCTGGTTGTTCGGGCCTTTCGCCGAAAACGATCCCGTGAGAGTCGAGAGTTTGTCAAACGTCGGTGTAAACGATTCGCATGGATTACACCGATATCCAGTTGGATAACTCTGCCGTTTACTCTCTTTCAGATTTGTGGCTTCTCACAGATGAAATGTTTGCGTGAGAACTACCGAAATATCTGGTCCGTTATGTACCTGAACGAGTCTGTGGTCGAATGCTACTGCCCGACGCGCTGCTACGCCCAGACCTACCGAGTCACTCATACACAGATTCCGATAGCCGGAACGCTTTTCGCCGCATCGCCCCTCTAGTGGGCAGATAAAAATTATTCAACCATCTCTGACACAACGGTTCACCGATATTAAACTCGTTTCAAATTTGTTTCAGTCGTAACATCTCCATCGAGAAAGCCGTGCTTCGAATGTACACAGGTGAACAAGTCTACGATAAAGGGGAGAACATGAAAATAGCCGATGAGATTTATCTGCTGTGTAAGTTCAAGGTCCACATTAACCGTAGGACTCACGTACTGCGTAGAAGCCACCCCACTCGGAGAAAAATGGTTTAGCTGCTCTAACAAAATGAGTTTCGTGACGATGAACTTGTGTCGGGAGCAAAACGATATATATGACCAGCAAAATAATTACTACGTAGGAAAAATTGGTTTTGCTATCACGACAAAACTTTTGTTGTTACTGTAATGATTCAGTTTGCTACGAGAACCACGCCGGCTGTAATTCGACGGCAATGGCAGAGTTATAGATACGTACATATACATCAGGGGGTGTAACTCAGTGGTAGAGTGTCTGCTTCGCATGCTGAAAGTCCTGGGTTCAAATCCCAGCTCCTCCAGTCATAGATTCGTACATCTATTTATTTTGAGATTTACTCACGGCATTTGTAGTTTATCATTTTTATTATATTGAAAATAATACCGATAGTGATGTGTGCGCGGTTTTTAATTTCTCTTTTGTTTATTTGTCAAAAGTTTCAATAACAAAAATCTTGCTATACCAGCCAATTTTTTTTCTCCGTGCAGACAATATTTACTGCTCATAGGACACTTGTACGTAGAAGAAACGCGTGAGGTGGATATCTACCCCAGTCATGAGTCAGAAGGTAGAAAAAAATCATATACGAGGTGTACAGTTTGAGTATATCAACTTACGCGTTTCAGCGTCAGTCGGTGGAATATTCAGTCTCTTCCTCGGCTGCAGCATTCTCAGCTTGGCCGAAATAATCTACTTTGAATCAATCCTAATCGCAAATTGTGTCAGAAAAAAATCGAGGATCAGTGATGCGTGACTGTTTCGAATACACGCTTGTTTGTCGACGCACCAGAGTGTACCGACGACTAAGAATCAAGGGGGCGCAAATCCCACGTTAAAGTACAGTAGACGTCCGCGTAAGTTGCACGCTGGGGAATAAAGCCAATTAAGCACGACCGGATAAGTTGGATTCCCCCACTATTTGTACTTTTTGATTGTAGTATAGTTTCATTTTAAGACTGTGATTTGTTATTTTCATTGTTTAATTTTCTATCTCCACATCTTATTGCCAGTCGTCGTTGTAAGTTCTTTGTGCAAGGTGTCCTTTGACGGACTCCCGGACAGGTCCGATCTAAGTTACCCAGTTGGACTTTGTCCAACTTATCCGGTCGATAAATCTTATCTGGATGCAACTTATACGGTTTATACTCTTTCGATTCTCAGCCTTTGATATACAAGCATTGTTATAAAATCTATACACCGTTATAAATCTCGTAAAATTAGTGAGTTATCGCATCAACGCAACGTGTGACCCCTTCTTTCGGTTATCTCGAGGCTCGCTTATCTTCCTTACGCAGCACGCAACTGCACTGTGACGCTCCAATATCGATCTAACGTGTATCAATATCGATGCCCTTGCCATTCGTTGGCCACATGCCGTCGAAGAGTCGGGTCATTGCCGAGTCTATAAAAGCCTTGGGCCTCGTAGCGTTCTTCATCTCAGAGATAGCGACTGCAGCGATTGGAGGAGTGGAGTAAAATCGAAGAGTGAGTACTGAACGACAATGAGCGATTATGGAATATCACGAGTCTTCAATTAATTTCGATTATTATGAAACAGGTCCTCAAAATGGAAACTGAAGATACTGGATTGAGATTCGTGACGCTGATGTTACTATTCGGTTGGAGCAGTGGCTGTTTCCCAGAGACGATAGTCTATCCCATACGTTACGCGGACCGATCGATCGATCTTGGAATCTCCGCTGACGAGCTGAACGTGCCGACTGGCAAGTGCGCGGACACGACGACCAACGATCTATCATTGATACTGCCGAGATCGTGCGCTCCGCACAGGCTCTACTCTGGATTCGCCGCCAGCGATCGAGTCACCTGCCTGACTCTCCGCGACAATCTGATAGAGCGAGTGGCGATCGGTTCGTTCGACCAGCTGCCGAACCTTCGCTATCTGGATCTCTCGAAGAACAGGATAGAATTCTGCGACTTGTTGTCCTTCGGAGGCAACGACAGATTGATAACTCTCATAGTCGACGAGAACGGCACGCCCGGCGAGGGAGATGGCGGTTTGATGATTGATCGTTCGAGTTACTTTCCGCGGGTCGAGCATCTCTATCTTCGCGGGAATCGCCTGCGCCAATTAAGATTTTCTCTGAGACGAAACTTTCCGTCTCTCACTCATCTTTATCTGTCGGACAACCTTCTGGACTCGGAGAGTATCGACGCTTTAGAGCTGCCAATTTCTCTGCATCACCTTCACCTGGAGCGCAACAGAATTCGCCGTCTCGAGTCCCGGACAGTTCGCGACCTTCACTTTCTGTTCCTCGACGGAAACGAAATCGGCACCGTCTGCGCGACCAAATGCCGGGGCTCCTTTGTCGATCTGCGCGGCGCGACGAAGCTCCGATTTCTCTCGCTCGCCAGAAACGAGATCGCGCACATAGATCGCGACAGTTTCGTCGACGCCTGCAACCTTCGCAGTCTGAGTCTGTCGCACAACAGAATCGAGTCCATAGCGGCGGGGACTTTCGATTGGCTGCGTGAACTTTGGGACCTCTCGCTGAGTCACAATCGTCTCAGGCACGTGCCGAGTTTCAATTTCGCGAGAAAACTGGCGAGCCTGACGCTGGACCACAATGAAATCGAGAGGATCGAGCCGAGCGCCTTCGGAGCTCTGACCCGTCTCAAGTGGATCTCCCTCAGTGGAAATCGCATCAGAGCAATCGAGACCGGAGCGTTTTGCGACCTCGAAATGCTGGAGGAACTCGATTTGTCGGACAACGAGCTTTCCTATCTCGCTCCAGCTTGGATCGGCTCTAACACTCGTCTTCGCCTTCTGGATCTCCGGGGTAATCGGTTTACGAGCTTCGACCATCTATACCTCTACGACGTAGTTTCCCTGACCGATCTGTACATGCAGGGAAATCCACTGTCGACCTTCGCTCCACCGCCGTTTGGGACTTTCTCGCGCCATGTAAATCTTCACACGGAATACGGAATAACTTACTCGCCGAGACCCTGCTACGTTATCTGTAACTTTGATTCTCACGCTTTAAGCCGATCCACGCAGTCTGCCGATTACTGGATTTAATCATCGATCGTGGAAAATAAATGTTTTTGCTTCCTCATAAACGAAGCTTTGTTGTGGTGAAAAAAATCAGATTTTAATGAAAACGTGTTCAGAATGTTCCAAAACATTGAAAAATATGTATGTGTGAATCAGACACGAAAAATTCAAAGGGCTATAATTCGGGAATGCCTAAACCGTTCAAGCTGAAATTTTACACACTGTATGTGCGATCAATAGTGAACGTTTGGTCAAAATTTCATCGAAAAATTTTCAGTTGTTTCTTTCGTACGGCATTTTTATTTTTTCTATCAATGCTCGAGATTCTCGCAACGCTACCGTATAAATAAAATCATAAGCACGATAATTTAATTATGTCGGAGTACCGATTTGCAGTGGTCACTAATAAAGGTAACCTTTACTGACCCGTTGATTTATTACAAAAAAAAAGTAAACTCACGAGTCCGCCAGTCCGCTCGTACAAAAAAACGAGTAGAGAACTCTCGAGCGAGCGATACAGACTAGTGGCGCGACCTTTGCCGCGAACGATGGAAAAACAGAGTAGACTTCGCAAAGCGCCTCCGTAATACCGTGAGAGCTATACAGTACACAGTCGGGTCGAAGAAAATCACAAAAGTTCGTTCCGTATCCGAAATCTCTTTAGCACATAACCCGTGCAAACAGAATACACCCTTCGCAGGATATCTGGACGTAGGACACAGGGCAGGTCTATATAGGCATGGGCCGATTCCCCGCAGGATGGGCGGGAGACTCGTTGGGAGTTCTCGCTCATCCCGTGCACGGATGGCATGGGTTTTGGAAGCCGGGCGAGAACGGCGCTATGTGGAGTCTCAGGAGCCAGGGGGAGCCGGGAGGGTGAGGGACGGGCCGGGGGGGGTTGAAACGCATGCGCCGAGCTGTATGGGGTTGGTAAGTTGGCAGGGACACTGTGCGAGATAGAGGGAGAGTGGATGCACACGCGCGCGACACCTATCGCGAGAGGGAGAGCCGCGTGGGTGAGCGAAGAGCTTGCAGCTAGAACGAGATGGACTCGGGCGTCGTTGCCGTGGAGCGAGTGAGGCGGCGAAACGGTTCGAGTCCGAGGCGAGGTCTCCCGTGGCTGGCTGGCTGGCAAGCTCGGCTGGCCGGCCCGATGCAACCTCAGTGTTCCCTCGAACGCGGCACTGTACCGTTACCGTGCTACTGAATCCTCGTGATGGGACCTCACTGGCGCGATACACTCGGCAGCGAGTCACCTCGGTAGCCGATCTCATGTAGAATATTAGGGTGTGAAAAAGTTTGTGTGAGTGCGTGAGAGAGAGAGATTGATTGATTGAGCGGGAGCGAGAGAGGGATTAAAACAAAATCACCGATAATCTCGTTACCGTGTTTGTTGATGCTGTTGTTGTTGTTATTTGTTAGCTGTTTGCTGTGATCAGTATAGTGCGCGAGAGGAATATAAAGTAGGAATTAAAGAAACAAAAAAAAGATATATATATATATATATATATATATATAAATGAAGATAAGTCTGACGAGTCGGTGTAGCTGAGAGATTGTCAAGGAGGATCATGGAATAGTATAAGCAAAGTGCTCAAAGGGGGGAGGGGGGTTGTTATGTAGGACCGACAAAGGAGAAGCGAAGTTTCGAAGAGGAGAGGTTTCCTCGGTGTAAACTGTGAAAGAAGAGGAAGAGAGGAAGAAAGAGCTCGTACGAGAAGACTACCGGGTGGAAGTTCGCAGGGGCGCGACGAGGACACGGGACTTCGAAGGACTACGGAGAGGCGAGGGGGAGAGGGTGGCGGGGGGGTGGGGGGTGGGTTTTTCAAAGTGCGGACAGTGGGAGAAAATAAGATAAGCGAGAATGTCGGGAAACTATTCGGTGCGATGCGAGCAGGGACTGGTCGTGCCGCTCTGGACACCAACGGACAATCTGAATCTAGCGGACATAATATTCCGCGGTATATTTTACTTCCTGTTTCTTCTATACCTGTTCATCGGGGTGTCGATAATAAGCGATCGTTTTATGGCGGCGATAGAGGTGATAACTTCGCAGGAGAAGGAGCTGGTGGTGCGTCGTCCGGGTAGGGAGCCGCAGATAGTGGTGGTGAGGGTGTGGAACGAGACGGTGGCAAATCTGACCTTGATGGCGCTCGGGAGTAGCGCACCGGAAATTCTCCTATCGATAATCGAAATATGGGCGAAGAACTTTCAGGCCGGTGAACTCGGTCCCGGTACGATTGTCGGCTCGGCGGCCTACAATCTGTTCGTTATAATAGCCCTTTGCGTATTCGTCATACCGTCCGGCGAGAATCGTAAGATAAAGCATCTGAGGGTGTTCTTTGTCACGGCTACGTGGAGCATATTCGCTTACGTATGGCTGTACATAATACTGGCGGTATCGAGCCCAGGTGTACTGGAGGTATGGGAGGGCATACTGACGTTCTCGTTCTTTCCGGCCACGGTGCTAACGGCTTACGTCGCCGATCAACGACTGCTCATATACAAGTATCTCCACAAGGGTTACAGGATGAACAAGCGAGGGGTGATCGTCCAGGCGGAGGCCGGCGACTCGGACGGCGGCGTCGAGCTCGAGATAAAGGCACAGCAGGAGAGCGTTCACGGTCTGACCGATCGTCTCGGGGACGCGGACACGCCCGAGGCACGGGAGTTCGAGCAGACCCGCAGAGACTACATACACACCCTTCGGGAGCTGCGCAAGAAACACCCGACTCTGGCGCTCGAGCAGCTCGAAGTTATGGCTCACGAGGAGGTCCTTGGCAAGGGGCCCAAGAGCCGGGCTTTTTACAGGGTTCAGGCTACGAGGAAAATGGTGGGCGCTGGTAACCTCAGCCGGAAGATAAGCGAGAGAGCCCAGAGCGACCTGAGCGAGGTCAAGGCCGAGCTTCAGCGAGCCGAGGCCGAGAGCATCGACATAGAGAACGTCAATGCCACCAGAGTGTTCTTCGAGCCCGGGCACTACACCGTTATGGAGAACGTCGGTACATTCGAGGTCGGTGTGACGAGGACCGGCGGTGATCTCAACAAGGCCTGCACCGTCGATTACTCCACCGAGGACGGATCGGCCGAGGCTGGTTCCGACTACGTCACTGCCAAGGGCACCTTGGTTTTCGAGCCCGGCGAGACCAGGAAGATCATCAATCTCTCCGTCATCGACGACGAGCTCTTCGAGGAGGACGAGCACTTCTACGTGAGGTCAGTTGCATTAATCGCGGCGAATCGTTTATCTTCCCACGGAGATTCCGCTCCCTCGGTGCCCCTCGAACCTTCCGCCATTTTCCTTCTTTTCCTTCCTCATCGCTGGCGACCCCCGACGCCATCGGGATTCTACCGATCCGTATCAACGATTTAATTGCACAGCGACCGATCTCTCGGCGGCTCTCGATTACCGACCGTGGCGAAATTGCACGTAGGATGATAAAGCAATTTAACGAATTTAGCCGCGGAGAAGCGAGTCGGGATTATCCGAGCGAATGCAATTTCGTCTCGTTAGCCGATGACGCAGTATTGACTCATCTTTCCTACCGTATTCGGCTCACTTCGGTATAGCCGGCCCAGCGAAAAGAGACTATCGTTAATGAGCCTGTTCTGCCGGGATTGCGAATCGGGTAGGTAAACGCACCAACTGCGCGTTCTTCCGCGACCGAAGATCCGGCGTAGCGGGCGTGGGCCAAACTTTGCACGGTCCCGATTCGGTGTAGACCCGGTATCGTCCCGGGGCGCGGAGAACTGCGGAGTTATTGCGCCGCGACGGTACCCGAGTTTATTAACTAAACGGAAGAGGGGAAACGAGCATCGTAATGGAATAGGGAACGAGGAGTAATGAGAACCGAGGAAAAACCGAGCCGAAAGGCGGATAGACGGATCGAGGACCGCTGCTCCTCTCGGGAGGAGCCTCGAAGAGATTCTCGAGTTCTCTTCCGGCTTCAGGTACACCGTTATATACCGGCGATTACATAGGTACCGGTCGCGAACGAGCGCAGATACAAGTATACGAGAAGCGGCAAAGGTTTCGAACTCGAGATCGCGAAATTGCTCGTTCGCGGTGCCGAGAGATCTCTTTCCCTCCCGCCGTTCCGTCGCTGAGTATCCCGAAAGTTCGACCCCCCCCCCCCGGCCCCCGCCCTGCCCCCTTTTGCCCGGCCCAATTCACTCTGTCCCGCTTGTCTCGAGGCCTGCACCTCTCGGTAATTGCACGAT